>JAMZAV010013553.1:0-16338 GCA_024449915.1 Sweltsa coloradensis | reverse complement strand
TTTTGCTTAAAAGATTCATTTATCCACCCCTTCCTTTTGGGTTTAGGTTCATTCATGTAGGTGATCGTCTTTGTTAGCACTAGCTCTCGATCGTAAATAATGAGGCATGAAGCCCCATTACAGTCTGTGAATGAAGTAAAGATGAACTTCACTTAAATAATTTGTGTATTGTAAAATTAAACCTTTCAATATCCAAGTTAGGGCCTATATCTATAATTGAACTAGGCCTATATGTATTCCTCATTCTAGAATCTTCATAATTTCACTAAAAAAGGCCTTTTTATCAACAACAATTTAATTTCAACACAAACTTCCTTCCTGTTAGGTACTTCATGCATTATAAATAATAGGCCTATGCCTGTAAAAGTTTTTAATTTGCATTGGTTCAGTCATCAACAGCTATCTTTTAATTGATTTTTTTTTTGGGTAAGTTTTGTACTATGGGCCTACTAGGCCTACATGTTTTACTTTAACAAGGTTTGGCAATCTCACACTATCATTTAATTCAATGCATACATGTTCATGCAGTAGGCCTAGTATAGAATTTTTTTTCGAGGTGGACCGATTCCGATACCGAGTCTTGAGATTTGGCACTGCGAAGAATGGGTAGAATCCCCAAATTTAAAGGGTGAATCAAAATTTTAGATGCCGATTTTTGTTTGAATTTCGCGCAGGGGAAGAATTGATCGAAGGTCGATAGTCGAAAGCCCCATTTTGCAAGTTTTTTACAAGGTTGGGTGACTTGTCGGACTGTTTCGCAATGTACAAAATGTTTTGTCTCCAGTCTTCAATGTTTTTCAAAATCCATTTCCCAGTACATCGTCGTATAGGCCTCCGAAGTAGCCGCGCGCCGCGCCAAACCGTCGATCCCTAGCGGCGCCCGAGAGGAGTTTAGAAGGTGACACTATTTGAAAATGGCGGGTGTAAAACCATAGGATCGTGTAATTGATGCACAAAAAGTTACTTTGCGCACTTTATTAGTGGTTTGTTGGAAAAGGGGAGCTGCTTACGAACATTAACACTTAAATAAAGGAAAATAATGTAGATTGTACGAAAATAATAGTAGCTTTATTATTTGTTAACTTGTTGTAACTTTCCCCCCAAGGTTGCTAGAATGCGGCAAGTGCACGGTACGCTTTTTAACCCAGGCCCAAAAATCAATATAATATTATTAAAATTATTGAAAAAATAATGCATAGATCCTTATCAATAAAAAACACATACAGAATTACACGATTCTAAATAAAAAGGGAACAAATAAGACGACTGATATACAGTTTTGAAAAGAAATGTTCGAGCGGGCCTACATTAGATGCATGAATAATATTTGCAGATGGCTATTCTGATTTTGAAGGAGATTTTGGTTCATTACAGTAATAATACGGGATGCAGGTCATACAACACTCGAGACTTCATACAGGAAGTTGTCGGAACAAAAACCCGTCACCAGCAATCCTGACAAAAAGTTTTGTTTTGTCAATATGATGAATGCTAGGTAATGAGTTCACTTAAATAATTGCTCTGGTCTTTGGGACATTCCTTTCTCAAGGATGACGTTAAATGGGGTAGGAAATTTTGCCACCCCCCCCCCCCCCTACCGAATTTCGAAAATATTGTACAATACAATACATTGCTTGTACAGTACATGTGCAGTTTGTGCACAAAAGATTTAACTTATTTCAAGAGATATACTCAAATTAAATTCGGGGGGGGGGGTGAGGGGTGCTATCTTGAAGGAGTCAACCCCTATATTTAATTTGATACCGTTTCAATGGGGGACATAATGCATCGTTTGTTTGTAACACAAACATTCATTAATGCAAACGTATTTTCAAAGAGCACTAAAATTTACTTGAAGAAACCTCCACAAATCGGTTGTAATACATTTCAATTGTGAACATTTTTAGTGCATTGTCAGTGAATGTTTTGCATATAGGCTAATAGTATCTACTTTCTTTATAATGCACAAAATTTTGTGATTTTACAACAAATTCAAGGTGAACATTAGTGCATAATTAACCTAAGTTAGGCCTAATGGAAAGCTGAAAAATGTCTTTTGTGCACACTTCATAAACATAAATTACTGAGCACGGCTATGTTATTGATGTCACTCAAAAAGGCTAATTTTCTTTAAACCCCTAAAAAAACGTAAGTTTTACTTATAACTATTGCTTATGTCAGTAAAATGGGGGGGGGGATATGAGTCGCCCCACCCATGTGTAGGTATGTGTAATGTATGTAGGCCTATCTGGGAATTATGTGTCCCCTGTCCAGTCTAAATTAGTAATGTCAATAAGGCTTTGCATGTCATGATCTCTAATAATTATTGTCGATGAAGGTTTTAATGTATTGTTCATGAACATGACTTGCGATTTTAGACCTACATTTTTAGGCCTAGCTGAAATCCTAGGTTTCACTAAAATAATGTAGCCTAATTATAGTATGATTAATACTCAGGACATGTCTGTACTTGAATCAAAACGCCTAGTAGAATAGTTATACCTCTAGTATTAATATAGTAAGGCCCTTTATAAAAATTTAAGTTTACTCCATCCCGTCTTCTAAACCCGTCTACTTCATCTGTTAATTCGAAGACCAGTTTATAAATGCTAGGGTTTTGCTTGCTCTCGTATCAGCACCACATCTAACAACACAACAAATACATTACTTGCTAGTTATACCACCTTGTACAAAGCTAGCGATTAATTTGTTGCCTCGCGCGTTTAAATCCGTATCTTTACCAGCCATTTCCCGTAGCACGCGTCACCTTCCCCGTTCACACACTTTTGCCGCTAGGGCTGCGCCACAGTCTACTTCGGAGGCCTATAAAGGCCTACTGGCCAGCCACTGTTTATTTGGATCGAAACGCGCATCTAATTTGCGCACAATGCTGCTCTAGGCCCAGCAGCTGTTTGTTGTTCAAGCATCTACTCTCTCGCACTCCAGGCATGGGCGTTACTCGTTGGCGACGGACGGAAGGCTGATACAAACGTGCGAATGCGGCTGGTAAAATCTTATTTTACGTAACAAAAGTATAGTTAAGTTAAACCAAATTGCAAGCGTGCTGTATGGTAGATATACATATGTAGGCCATTGAAGATGAAGATTAAATTAAATCAATAGGCCTACTAACAGTTTTCAATTTTCATGTGAGCTTACTTACAGTGAAATAAAATATTAAAGTGAGTAGGGCCTACTCAATATATAAAATACTACCCTTATAAAAAAGAACAAAAAATAGCGCAATTTTAAATTATGCTAGCCATTTTTTTTAAAAAAATCGGTGAAGAAACGTTAAATAATTGGAATCAGAATCGGCATCGGCAAAAAAGTGGAATTGGTCCAGCTCTTATTATTACATTTATTTGATTTGTTAGTTTGCTAACATCACCAGTTTGAGGCTTGATGTAGACTTGGAATGTTGTTTATCTAAATACAATAGTATTTTAAAACGTTCAATGCTTGTTTTGACATTCGATAATAAAAATTTTCATTAGATTATAAATAGATGTGTATATGGTGTACAGTTTTATCGATTCAAAACATATCGTATGGCAAAAACTTAATTAATAGCAACTGACAATAGGCTATGACCTCAGGCAAGTATTATTGGTATCTATCATTAAATTGATTAAATATTAAAATTTTATTTCCCGATGCTGTAAAGAAAATGCCTAACCTAAAAGAACCTAAAAATAAAGTCTTTGAAAAAAACAAACGCACCTAGTTCCAAAAATGCCGGGTACCGGATAAAAAAAGCATTGAAAAAAAAAGAAGAGCCTGCGATCCAAAATACTCAGAAACTGATTCGGATTTCAATAATTGTTTTATGCAATTCAAATTATGAAGTTATGTAGTGAGATTGGGTAGTTACCTTTTTAAAATTAAGGGTTTACGAAAAATGGGTTTTTTAAAGAAATGGCCCTTTTTTTTACTAGAAACCTTTGAAGTTTTACAAATTTTGGGGGATAGTATATTTTTAAATTTAAAATTTTTTTGAGTACGGGCACCCCCTTAATTTTATTAATCTTGAAGTTTCCATCCGGTTGAAAGGGTATGTATGTGTAATTATTATAAAGGGGTACATTATAAAAACGTTGGGTGGGTAATATAGTTAGGTTGCATCCCGAAAGCCTAAGGGGCTGCTTATCTACCATGTTGTACGGCAAAATCCCAAAAAAATTCTACTAGCAAACCGCGGATCTGGGCTTTTAAAGCGGGATAGACAAGTGGTTTACTGATAAAGGAAACCCGATCTACTTAATCGATAAACGAATAATTTTAAAAATGCTTTTCGTGTTTTTAAATCTTTTTTACGATCCGAAAAATTTTTATTAAAACCCAGTTTTAAAGGATTTTTTAAGAATTTTTTATTATTTTTTTTTTTTTTTTTTTGGGCGTTCAGAAATTTGTTTGAATAAAAAAAAAAAGATGAATATGTACTTTTCGCATCAAACGAAAATTTTCCGGTATTGTTTTGGGCATTTTTTAAAAAATTGATATTTATAATATTTGCTTTAACTGGGTTTTTAATGCAAGTGTTGGATAACTATTGGGTGGCTAGGGGAAATTATTTGCTTTCCCCGGCAGGAATTTTCCCCCAAAAAATCCCTAGTTTTTTACAAACCCCTCATTGTTGGGAACAAGATAAAATTAAAATTTAAAATTTAAAACAAATAAAACCCAAAAAAAATTTAAAATTAAATGGATATAACTTTTAAAACTCTACCCCAGTCCTCCCTTAAAATGCCCCGTGGTTTGGGGAGTTGTTTTTTGGGGACGCCTCAGCGCCCTGCGCGCGCCGGAAACAATGCCTATACCCTAGGTTGATTTGGAGGGATTTTTGGGGAAACCCCAAATCCCAAAAGATACGGGCATTAATAATTTAAAACAAGGCCTGGTTCACTATTAAACTTTTGAAAAAGGGTGATAAAAATGGGTACTTTCCCCCTCCCATCACGAGCTCGTTTTTTCCATTTTTGCGATTAAAATGGGACAGACATTTTGGACATGTTATGATAATTCCTTTAAATACAAATAAAACAATGAGGTTTAAAAAAGAAAATGTTTTATGACAGGAAATTTAAACCCTTTCTGCCGTTGTATTATAATCCTTTTATTGTCGTTGTTTTTACATGAGATGATGTAATTGGGAGGTTTTTTTTGGGACGCAAAATTTCACTATTGAAATCACTGTCTTGATCCCAAAAAAGGATATATTGTTGTCTTGATGCGGGAAAGAAGGGGTTTAGGAAGGGTTTTGGTGTCCCGCAGGTACTACTGGGTCGATCCTGGGCTGTCAGTACCCCACCCCGCTAACACGATTGGTCCCCCTTTAGACGAGATCTGGGCAGTTCAATTATAATTAAAATTAAAGGGCGTAATTTGATTTTTTAAGGTTAGATGACGTTGAAGAATTAATTGTTTTTTTATTGACGGTTTTAAAAACGTGATGATTTTTTTGCGTCCGGGGGACGGTGTTGGTTAAGATAACAAATGAAATTTATTGTACTGAAATCAACTTTTGGACAGAAAACGTTTGGTTTGATTGCCGTGGCAAAAAAACGTTAAAAAGAAAAAAAACAATTAATTTTTTTTCACCGTCCCCCCATTGAAACCAGATGTAACGGTGACATTTTGAAAAACTATTAGCCGAAAAAAAACTGATAAAAATTTTATTTTTAAAGTACATAAAAACGAGTAGCTGAAAACTTTCAAAAATTTATTAACTTTAAAAAAAATGCCCCCCAATTTTGCATAAATCTCTCTTAGACTCTCTCACACTAATCACCCGACCTTCCGTAAATCCCGGTTCGGAAAAATTCCCTCCGAATGAAAGCCCCTAAAAAATGTAAAAAACGCGCCCACATGCTCCCCCAAGATGGCATCGTCAGAGCCTCCAGTTGACTTTTATACAAACCCCGGGCCCAAAACACACCAAATTTACGTCCCCCAAAGGGACTCCCCACAACCACCACGACTTGAGATGGCCCCCGCCTCCTTTGAAAAAACCAACCAGGTCTCTCAAGAACACAGTCACGCCCCTCAGGTTAAAAGGGGAAATGGGGCCCAAATTAAAAAACTCTGTTCCCATAACTTTAGATCCCTAACCCTAAGAAAAAAAGCGTGGACTTATGCCCTTTTTGGGAGGAATCAAGTTAAAATCGACCCTTTTTATAGGTCCCAAAAAAATAGCTCCAAACCCGGTCGCATTGCCAAAAACCACGAAGTGAGATTAAACAGCAAAATAGGCCCAAAAACTGCGCTTGACTGAACTAATTTCCCGGGCTGAAAAGTTTTAAAACCAGCCTAGCCCACATGGGAAAATCCTTTATCTAGATCAGAAAACTGTCTCCAGCGAGCATCTCGGCCTTTTCAATCGGGGTTTTATTTAAAACAATTACCCCTTTGGGGAAATACGTGCTTGGGCGACTGTTTCCCCAAAAATAAGCTTCAAAACCCCGGCTTTTAAAAAACCGTGAATCGGGGCCTTTGATGCAATTAAAAAAAAATCTCCCGTTTTGAAGATGCCTAACTAAAATAAAAATAATTTTAGAAAATTTAAAATTTTCTAACCCCAAATGAAAGAATTTAAATTTAAATTAAAGAAATTAGGACGGCAAATGGAATATTTTTACCAATTAAAAAATTTAAAATTGACAAAGCAAAAATTATGCAAATCTTTGAAAAAAAAGAGTTGATAGCAAAAATTTCCCTATTGAAAATGTATCTTAAAGGTTTTTAAAAATAGCCCCACCCCCCCTTTGGGCCCTTGGGCAAATTACCCCCTTGGGCTAATTTAAATTAGGAAAATAATTTTAAATTATTCCCACACACTTGCCCAAAGAAAACCCCTTTTTAATTTTAAAAAATTAAAAAATTTTTTAAAGTTTTAAATTAAAAATTCATTAAAAAAACAATTTTTTAAATGTTCCTACTACCAATAGTAATGCATTGTAGCATTTTGTATACCCTTCCCCCTTTGGGATTTAATTTTTAAATTTAAAAATTTAAAAAAAAAGTCAGTTTCTCAAAACCAAAAAATTCCTAAAAACCTAAAAAAACCTTAGGTGGAAAAAGGGGGTAAAAGCTAGCGGTTTAAAACATGAAGGGTTTTTTTCCGCCGGGGGCCCAAATTTCTCATCCCTTTTTAATCCCATTTAAAAAAATTAATTTTACATCTTTCACATTTGGGTTTTTTTCTTATTTTCATTTACAACAAAACTTTTATTTGCTAAATTTCTTTTTTTATATAAAATTTTTTTTGTTATTTTATACACTTAGAAAAAAAAATCTAAAAAAAAAACCCTACCCTGCATTAAAATCTTCTATTTCCTTTCATTCAAAGGGGGCGCAAAAAGGGGCCCCAAACCCGGGGGAAAACGCCCTAGTTTCTCCCCGTCGTCGAAAGAAAACCCTTTCCCCTATTGTCACCCCCAAGACCCGGGTCTTTTCCCCACGAGGTCGTCTTTCCTCCCCCCCTTTTCAGCTGGGGGCTTCCCCACCATCAGCAGTGGGGGGCTGGGAAACCCAAATTCCAACCCCCACGCGCATGCGCGCTACCCTAGCGTGTTGCTATCTGAGCGGTGGGAAAGGCCGGGCACGCCCCCCTCGAGCATTGACATGAAAATATCAGCTGGTATTTACTTCCCACTTCCGTTCACCCTTTAAATGCCTATTTCCCAGGGAATTTTTGTCTAGTTACATATAAAAAAACAAAAAGTTAGAATATTAAAATTTTAAACAATCAATCACCCGAAAGATTTGATAAACGGACCCTGCCCCCAACTTGAAAAAATTTTGGGTTTTCCCTTTGCTTTGGGGTTTTAAAGGGTTTTTATTGTAATATTTGGGCATATATGTGTGTTTTGCGAATTGGGAAAAAAAATTTTTAAACCCCACCCCCTTTTTTAATTTTTTCATATCGCTGGGGACTTTCCCAAGGGTACCCGAGGTCCCCCATTTTTTCCAAAGTACAAAAGGGCAAATAAAAAATTCCCTTTTTTGATAAAACTAACCACATTTTCTTTAAATCATTAGTTGCTATGACACGCCCCCAGCCCAAAAAAAAAAACAACTTTTGCTTTTAAATTCCCCGGGAAACCAAAAGCTGCCCAAATTGTTGATCTCAGCAAAGGAAAAAACCCCCAGAAAACCAAAATTAAAAATTTCGGGCCCTTTAAGTATCAAAGTGTTGCAAAAATGACAATCTTTTTAGGGTTAACCCCCCTCTTGAAGGAAAACAGGCAACATTTAAATTACTACAGAGCCCCTTTCTTCCCCAATGCGCATCAAATTTGTGCCCAGATAACCCGTACTCTACACCCCCCCATCCCCACACAAACCCCCTTTAAATTTTAAAAAATTTTCAAAAGCCCCAAGGAATTTTAAGTTTAAATTTCCATAAATTTTCCGTTTAGTAGTTTCCTTTTTACTAAACCCCTTTGATTGAGTTTTTTGAATTTTTCACTTTTTGGGAACTTTTTAAGATTTCTTAGTTAAATTTTTAAGTTTATACTGTTTTTAGGGGTTATCAAAAAGAGAAATTTCTTAGAAAAATTTTTCTAATCCGTTTCAAACCTTTAAAAATTTTAAAAAATATTTTTGTTACCCTGCTAAGCTTATTTCATTTAAAATTACTTTATTTAAAATTTTAACTTAAGATATAACCCAAAACCTCGTTTTTCCCGAAAAATATTTCAGTAGCCCCATCCCCGGGCATTTTTATACTTTGGGTTTAACAATTAATTACAAATTACATGGTTTTGGTCAGGGCGGCCCCCAAATAGCACAGAAAAAATTTAGGCGCTATGGGCCATCAGCGGGAAAAAATGTGGCAAAGTTTTTCGTTGAAAGGGCCCCCAGGGCCCCCCAAACACACAAACGACAGCGGGTACAGTAGGCGGGAAACCAAAGGGCCCCTAAGAAAACTTTTCCGACAAATCCCCGGGGCTGCAAAAGTTTTTCGTTTAGGGCCCCCTATGGGGGCCCCTAAACACACAAAACCCCCAGGCGGCGAACAGTAACGGCCACCTATGGCCCATAAGCACTCAACCGACAGGCGGCGAACAGTAGGCGGCCGCCTATGGCCCATAAGCACAAAAACCGACAGGTGGCGAAACAGTAGGCGGCCCGCCTATGGCCCATAAGCCCCACAAACCGACAGGCGGCAAAACAGTAGGCGGCCCGCCTATGGCCCATAAGCACACAACCGACGGGTATCTAATGAGAGTATATAACACATAGATGATGGATTTAAAGGAAAAATTTTAATTTGTCAATTTCATCATGTTTTCCCAATCTTTCTCGCTCTTCTTCGTCGATGTGAGGAATATTGACGCTCTCACATTCAAGGTATATCATTTTAGTATCATTAAATTTATTATTTGATAATATTAATATTATGAAAATTTATTTTTATTTATTGAAAACAAATCAAGCTACAAAGTACATTAACATGTTGAAGAGAATCAGAGAGAGCATAGCCCCATAGCAAGAATGCCTGATTCCCTTCATTAAAACTAATCAAAATAACTTAATGTTATTTGAAAAAAAAAGGATAAAATAGTCAATAAATTAACACAATGTTATAAATATTTGATATATCATTCCGATCCCGAATACTCCACGTAGGGTTTCCAAAATAATACTTTGATCATTGCATTCAATCGAATAATTTTTAAATTTAAATTTTAAAAAAAATTTTTATAAATACGGTAATTAATTTCATTGCAATATGCGAAATTAATCCGCTGTCGATAATGCCTGCACGTATCTTTTAATATGCCTTTGCATTTGCCGTTTCGTAGTGCGAATTTCACATACTTGACGCAGATGGAAGAAAACGAAAAATCTCTTTTAATAGAAATATTTTCATTATAAATAAAATATGTCATATTTTATGTTTGTAGAACTACAGCAAATAAATCGGAAAAATTTTATATTTAAAATTTTCCTAAATCTTATTTATCAATGATAGATCATATTATAACTTTGCCAAAACTTTTTGTTATTTATTTTGGGTTGAGCAGTACGCCCAGTATAGACGATTATAGTAAAAATTATGACACGTTGATCCCAGACATAATTATTCCAAGCTAGTTAAATTTTTTTTGTGAAAGGCAAGATTTTTTTGATTTGTAACACCTTACTCTTGTCTCAAACTGACCTAAAAACCTTAAAAAATTGGCCGAATTACGAATTTTTCTTCCGCCGGTACGAAAAAAAGGTGGAAGACAAAAAATTAAATTGGGCGTTTATTACGAATTTTTTCCAAGTAGGGAAATATAGAAATAAAAATCATCCTTCAAACCAAAAATTTATGAGCAGGGATTATGCCGGGATATACGTAATAATTCTTGTAATTATATAAACCCAAAATAAAAAAAATGTTTGAAAATGTCAGATGATATAATTGATAACTATACCTTTTTTGTTTTAGGTTATACAAAAAAAAATGCGATAGGGAATATTTGGATTTGGCCTATATCAAAGTAGGGAGAGAGGCTAATTAGCGATACTTTAATGTCTGCCCTTTCTGCCCGTGTGTGACGGTAAAAATAAAATAAATGTAATCCAACCTGAGCTCCTAATCACTTTCCGTAAATTTAATTCTACATTTAGATATGGGCATGATACTTTTTGGGTCAATTTAAATATGACAAGAGTAGGCTACGCTTAAAAACTAATTTGATAATATATTATTGAATCTTAGTTTGATGAACAACTGAGATGCATTTATTTAGTTTCCTGTAAACAAGGTACGAAATGTTGAACAAGACGTTCCACAATGATACACGTGGGTACAACTTCATATGGTAGCTTGCGCGCACTTCTAGCAGTGATCACGGTGTGTAGCGGTCAGCTTTCCAAAGCCGGCCAGAGGTTGGGGTTCGAGGTACGCGATGGGCGATAAAATTTGGTATGTTTTAATCACCTCTCTTGATTAATTGAAATGTCCTTGCAACAGTTTATGAAAATGAATGCCGACATTGGGAAAAGATATATAATTTAAACTTTGTAGTAATTTTCGTTGTGGCGTGACATCCTGCGTCTCTACTAAGGGTGCTAGTGTCCCGAAACATTCTCACGCGGGCCGAAGCACCGTGTGACAAAAGTTGAAGCAACTGTGGATTTCTACAAGCGGCCCCCCTGTGGGACCATAAGCGGCAAACTGATGGCAAACTGTGTATCCCCGGCTATGCCCATAAGCGGCCGTTGTCACAAAAAGCGCACATTTTTTCGAAACTGCGGTTTACTACAGTGGGCGCTTATGGCCATAAGCGGCCCGGTAGCTTATGGCAAAGTATGGGCGCCTGGCCAACCCCATAAGCGGCCATAGCGCATCGCCGCTATGGGCCATCAGCTCAACTGATGGCGATGTAAGCTCGCCATAAGATCGCCATCACTTGTGTTACTTGGGCGGTCATAGGTTATGGGTTTTAAGGTGAGGTAGGGTTTTGGGTTTTAACCACTTTTAAAGACCCTTTTGGTAATCCCCTCTCACCCTTCAGAGCATAGGCATTCTTGCCGGAGTCTGGGTAATCCACCCCTCCCAAACTACAAACCTGTCCACTCATTCTAGGTTTTTGCCTGTAACCGTTTCATTTTCATTTTCCCTTTTTCTCTCCTTTGTCCTTCTGTCCTAGATCTTCCATTTTAAATCTAGCTAACACACACTCCTCCAATTCCTCTTTTTATTACCCCCTCCTATCGTGCATTCCCTTTCACACCAGTCTAGCCTCCTACAACGATTGATTTCCACATACCCATTTCCTACTTTCTCTCTCTCTCTTTTCCATTCAAACATTACTTCCAACTCGACTCCCCTTTTCTTTGTCATTACACAGGTGTCCTCATTATGACATTTCCCAGTCACCCCATTTTCCCACTAATCCTTATCTTTCCAATTCCACACACATTTTTTACTCCTTGTTTTTATCAGCACTACACTTTCTACTTCCTTATCACTGATTTCTTCATACATAACTCTTTATACCCACACTTTCCTCATCATCCTCTTTTTCTATCCCAACTCTACAATTTTCACACAATCATCCTCCTTATCACTCTCCTTATCAACTCCTGCTCTAGTGTACTCACAAATACCCGTCATTTTTCTGACCTCATTGATGAGTTTCCCATTTAATCTCTTTTAAATCTTAGTTTGTATTAGTTCGCGTGTACTTGCATCTCGCGTTGTACCTGTTTGTTGATTTTATGATTTATTGCCCGTTCAACCTGAATCAACTGATTTTTATCCTGTAACTTGTTGGCGTATTTCACCCCCTTCTACATTTTGATTCTCTTGTTCCTTATTCAACTCAGTGATTGCTATGGTCACAGTTTTTATTTTTTCCATAACTGTCACTTGTTGCTTGTCGTGTTTGTCTAACATAACTTGATGATTGTGGATAACCTGTTCTGTGTTATCGATTCTTTTCCCTATTTCATTATCAAGGTGAATTACCTGCTGATTTAGTGCCTTGGCCTGACTGTCTATTTTACCTTCCAAATTGTCCTTCACACTCTCTATTTTACTATCTAGCACGCTAACCTGGTTATTCATTCCCTTTATTTGTGCTTGCATTTCTTGCTTTTCCTTATCTACTTCTTTTTAACCTCTGATAATTTTTTCGACATTTCTTCCTTAATTCCTCAGTCTGTTTTTCTATTTTTTCATATGATTGCGATTTTTTTTGATTATTGTTGTTTGCTGCTAGCATTGCTGTTGCATTTTTACTGATTTTTGTTTTTTGCTGATAGTTGTTTTATTTCTGTTGACATTATCTGTTGCCATTTTGCTGATTGTTGTTTTTCTGCGATAGTTTTTTTATTTCTGTTGATTGTTGTTGTATTGCTGCTAACACTTGTTGTACCCATGAATTGTCACTTGTTTGTTCTCGCGATGTTTGCGCACTCGTTTCTGTGCTCCCTAAACCCTCATCCTCTGTTGATTTTTCTGTACTATCTACCAACGATTGTGGCTCTGTGATATCTCCTATCATAGTTATTTCGTCTCCTCCTCTACCTTTATTGGGGGACATATCGGTAGTACTTAGAGTTGACTCATCTAGTCTGGCTATGTTTATCTCTGTCATGGAAACCTGATTCCCACCCTCAACACCCCTATCTCTAGTTCCTCTTCTGAAGTTGACATTATCAAATTAATCTTTTATCTATTCGATTCACTTACAGGCAATAAACAAAAATCAATCTAAAAATCTCGGGTCGCACAAGTTTAAAAATAAAATCAATAAAAATCTCAGGTCGCGGTTTTTAATCAAGCAAAAAATTTAAAAAAAATCTCGGGTCGCGGTTTTTAATCAAGCCCCACGTTTGGGGGCCAAAAATTTTGATGGCTACGGGAAATTATTCTGCTGCCCGGCTAGGAATATCCCAAAAACTACCTAGTAATTATACTAGCTTCATTAGTTCGCACAAGATAAAATTAGAATTAAAATTAACAAATGAACCTCACACTTAATAGCAATTAAATGGATATCACATTAAAAAATCTACTCCAGCTCCTACCTAAACTGTCCCGTGGATGGGAGTTGTCCTTTACGCCTCAGCGTCTGCGCGCGCCGGCAACAATGCCCATAGCTAGGTATGAGTGGATGGGATTGTTGGGAAAGCCAAACTACAAAGATACTGCATTAATAAGTTGAACAATGCCTGGTTCATATTGAAAATTTGTAAATGGTGATACAAATAGGTACATTTCCTACCTACCTATCTACGAGCTCGTTATTCCTATCTGTTGCCCATTAAAATAGACAGGGCATTTATGACATGTTTTGATAATTCCTTTAAATACAAATAAAACAACTGATGATTAAAAAGAAAACTGTCTTATGACAGGTACTTACCTTCTGCCGTTTTAGTATAATCCGTTTATTGTCGTTGATTTTACGATGAGATGATGTAATTGATGATTTTTTAGACGCACAATTCACTATTTAAATCACTGTCTTTAGCACAAGGGATATATTGTTGTCTTGATGCGGTACGAAGCGGTATGGAAGGGCTTGGTGTACGCAGGTACTATGGCGTCGATCCTGGGCTGTCAGTACCCCACTTGCTCACCCGATTGGTCCCTTTTGACGAGTATCTCGCAGTTCAATTTTTTAATTCACATTAAATGGCGTATACTTGCCTATTTAATGTGTGGATGACGTTGAAAATTAATTGTTCTTTTTTTATTTACGGTTTTATAAACGATGATGATTTGTTGCTGTCCGTGGACGCGTGTTGGTTAAGATAAAAGATGCAATTATTGTACTGCACTCTAACTGTGGGACAGTAACGTTTGGTTTGATTGCCGTTGGCAATAAACGTTAAGAAGAAAATAAACAATTAATTTTTTTTCACCGTACATGAAAAAAGATGTAACAGTGACACTTTGATAAAACTATTGGCGATAAAAACTGATACAATTTTACTTTTCACTGTACATGAAACAGATGTAGCAGTGACACTTTTACGAATTATTAAACGTTAAAAAAACTGACACAATTTGCATAAATCTTCTCTTAGACTCTTCTCACTAATCACCCCACCTTCCGTAAATACCGGTTCGGTAAAATACTCCGAATGTAGCCCTATAAAATGTTACCAACGCGACACATGTCCGCAAGATGGACTCGCCAGAGCCTCCATGTTCGACTTATACGACCCTCGGGTCCAACACACTTAAGATGAAAGATGAGTTGTCCCAGATCGCCGTGTGGAGTTTCGTCGGTAAAAAAAGGCGCCTATAAAACTCGCAAAAGGGCCGGCTTCAAGTTATTTTCAGATTTTTCTCATTGGTTATTTTTGTAACGTGGTTTTTGGGGGGAGACTCACTAGGTGAAAGTGGGGGTAAACTTTGTTAGACTATGGAGAGGATTTTGTCGTCTTTCAACCACATCCGAGCTAGCTACCTGTCCTTTCAAAGGCCCCGCTCAAGCCGGAACAATGCACGTGCGAGATTGCAAACCTTTCCAACTATTGGATCAAAGTAATTATTCAGGACATTTTTTGTAGCATTTCAATTAATTAATAACGTGGTTCCAATATGTAGCCCGAGTTATGAAATGCGTTTTTGCTGATTGTACGATCAAAACTGACCGATTTTTAGACAATTGTTTTTATTGTAAGCCATATCAAATATCTACATTCAAAAAAACATTGATCCGTATCTCGGTCAGTTCTGATCGTAGACGCTCGGCAAAAAAAAGCATTTCATAATTTGAGCTACATAATTTTAATCACGTTTTTAAACCCATTGTAGTGTAAAAAAAAATTGTACGAGAATAAATATTTGAAGACAACAGCTTGGAAAATGGGTTTATAACAGGTATTTAAATCCCAAGTTCACTCGTGTACACAAATACGTGTGAGAGCAATCTCTGTCCTCACTATCGGATGGAGAAGATTACGGATTTCAAAACCCTTTTCTGTGGTGTCTTCCCACAGTGCCGCTTCCCGTAAAGGCATCAACCTTTTTTTTTCCCCCCATGCCATATTTTTACCTGTCGATAAAGACCATGTTACAGGAAGCGTTGATGGCCTAAGGGGAATTGATTTATTCCCCTTTGGCCAAACACCCTGCATTTCATTATGGAAAATACAAAGAAGGGTTGTTGGCCTTAGGGTAATTTATTTATTATCGTTAGGCCAACAGCGTATATGCATCGTTACGGTAAGGAGCGGGGTGTTGTTGGCGTTGGGGTAATTGATTTATTCCCGTTAGGCCAACAGCGTATATACATCGTTTACGGTAAGGAGCGGGGTGTGGTTGGGGTTGGGGTAATTGATTATTCCCCTTAGGCCAACGGCGTATATGCACGTTTACGGTAAGGAGCGGGGTGCATATACGCTGTTTGGGCCTAACGGGAATAAATCAATTACCCCAAGGCCAACAACACCCGCTCCTTACCGTAAACGATGCATTTTAAAGCTGTTGGCCAACGGGAATAAATCAATTACCTAACGCCAAAAAACCCTTTTTGTATTTTTGATAATGAAATGCAGGGTGTTGGCCTAAGGGGAATAAATCAATTCCCTTAGGCCAACAAGTTTTAACATGGTCTTTCTCGACAGGTAGTAATGATGGCATAGGGGGAAAAAAAAGGTTGATGGCCTTACGGGAAGCGGCACTGTGGGACGGCTCCCTTTTCAGTCATCCTAGCGTCTTTGGGCCTACCATCCCTTCTTGTCCATGCAATGAACAAAAGTAACCCCAACTTATTTCAGAGAGGTTTTTATGATAGTTTATTTTCTTTCCATTATAATATGCGAATATTCGAATTCAAAACATTTTGATTTTTGTTCCTACGATAAAAATACGGTTTA
>JAMZAV010013552.1:0-17048 GCA_024449915.1 Sweltsa coloradensis | reverse complement strand
TCCTCCAAAAAAACTTTCCCGTTGAAACCTTCCGGCTGGCTTGCTGGCTAATTCTGGCTGAGCGGAATAAGAGCCTACAGAGAAAATGGTAGCCCCTACATCTTAGAACTATGAAACTTGGACCACACTTAAATGTATTCAACGCAGTGCCTTTTGCTTTCAAAACAAATCGGGTAACATGGACCGGAGAAAAAAAAAAATTTGGATAATAATCAAAACACCTTAATTACTAAGGTGTGGAAATTTGTACAAACTTGAAATTAAACATGCTCTTAACCATCATAAATATTGGCGTCCAAAAACACAAGGGGCAAAATTTGGGGGGACCGAGTGCCTTTTGCTTTCAAAAACCAAAATTAAAAACAACCAAAATTTTGATTTTCTCCGGTCCGAGAAATAAAAATTTTGGAAAATAATCAAAACCCTACCGTAATTACTATGGCGTGGTAATTTGTACAAACTTGAAATTAAACTTGCTTTTAAAAACCCATTATAAATATGTAGAGTCCAAACACAAATGGCTAATTTTGGGGGGACCGTGAACCCAAAAATGTCAAAAAACAACTCTGAACTTAAAATTTTTATTGTTCAAAAAATAAGGCTACAACTGAGAAGTTTCAAACGTGGAATCACTTTATGTCGGGAGAGAGAGACAGACAGAGCTGCGCACAACGAAACATAGGGCCTAAGTCAGAAATCCGACAAAATGAGCGGTGTCCAAGACCAGTGGCGGCCCGACCATACAAATTCGGGGCCATGGCCCCGCGGGAAATAGGTGGGTGGGTGGTCACTCAGGGTATGGGGGTGGGGGGGTGGGGTGGACGTAAGTAGGCCAATTAATCATTGAGTTTTTGCTATATAAATATGAGCTATAAAGAAATAGTATCGGCCTGTATGATGAAAACTTCCCGAATAAGCCCAATACTCGTGTCAGATGGGATGTATTGTGATGGTTTAAATGCGGCGCTCAAAGACGTGCCAAATAAACTGATTAGGTACAAGGGTCTCCCAAACGCGCGTACCAATCAAAAATCTAATTTTTTTCTGTAACCCATACCAGTGGTGCCCGGTGGTAGGGGTGTCCGCAAGGGGTGGGGGCAGGGGGCCCCCCCCTGGTTTGTTTCCCAAGATCCCACAAGCTTTAAACATTGATAGTCCTATTTTCTCGGTTCTTCTGAGCAATTTTTGTTAAAACGAAATGCATGAATTAGCTTTATACTCAACAGCCCCAAACCCCCAATCGAGCTCAAGACGGACCTTCCAGGACATTAGCGCCCACTCCACGGGAGCAGGTAGCGGCCGCTCCATAGCCTGGGGGGGGGGGGGAGAGGCAAAGAAGTTATTATTGAGAAATAATATGAGATAGGATAAAAGAAAAAACACGACAATGCGAAAGAGGGTGTCACTGTAATGGGAATTAATACAAAAAACCATACCAATTTTTTATATATGAACCTATATATTAGACTACTTGCGTAGACACAGGACAAAGTGTAATACACTGATTTGTGTTAGCACTGTGGTAAGACAATTAACGAAAATAATTAAACACATTAAAAATAGAAAATTTTCAACTCCCCTTAAAAATATAATATATAATTAAAGGCGCCTACTAATTATAAAATTTATAATAGAAATCAAGACATATCAACTATTGCTATCTCCGATGAAATAAAATAAAAGTACAGGGAAATCAACTCCACTCTATTATTTATATGCATATATTATTTTTTGAATAGTTTTTGATGTGAATTAGAAAAATTCCTTGCATTTTTATATAAATTAACATTAAAAATTGGGGGGTAGATAGATTCGTCGCCTAAATATCCTGGTAATGTCAAATTTTACTGCACAAAAACTCATAATTTTGATGTTTTCCTTTAGCCCACTAAATTTTTTTCTAAAACGCACCAATGCACTCTAAAACATGATTTAAAAATTTTTGCCTGCGGCACTATTGTTTTATTTTGTCCATCCCAGACAAGATTCTTGTGGAGGCCCTTGCCGGTGGGTATGTTTAGTTTGCCACGGCGTATCCAAGGGCTCGCCTGAAAACGTGTTTTAGGACACCATAATTGGGTGCATGGGCGCCCGCAGAAGGGGGTGCTCCCCTCTGTCCCCGAGCAAGCAGAAGTGCTAATTAGTCCTCATTTGATGTGTGGATTTATTATTAAACTTTTACTACAGTCGATTTCTTTACTGATGAACTTTGTTAAATTTAATAGTTGCCAATTTTTTTGCAAGATAAGTACTTATTTGTTCTTTTACCTGCAATAGTTTGAAAGAATGCCACTCCATGGATTAATGCCAGTTTTGACCGTCACAATAAAAGGCTTGTAAAAGGCGAAGATATGAGGTAGGGGAAAATCGATTATGTCAGTGGGACAAAAAAGCTAATAACCGCCCACCTCAATGTTTAGATCTGTAGCTTTTGACTAAAGGACAAAAATGGGGGGGGGGGGAAAATTTTGAAGGTTTCCTTTTGGTGGTTTTCTAGTTTCGAGTATCGCTGCACAAAAATTTTCATAATTTTGGTATTGTATTCAGCTCACTACTTTTTTCTAAAAACCCCCCAAACGCATTCTAAAAACCTGATTTTCAAAATTTTCGCCTGCGGCGGGTATTGTTGGGGGGCTCTGCCCCCAAACCCCCTGTGCTTGCCCAACGAAAGTACAAATTGTAGCTTTTACCCCCCCTGACAAAAATTTCCCGCGAGCGCCCATACGTGGGGGGGTGTAAAACTATAAAGTCCCCGCGGGGTTTCAGGGGTTCAAGCCGCCACTGTCCAAGACCAACTTCAAACAAACCGCCAATGTCTGACATCACAACACACTTTTGAAGGAATCGACTCCTTGAAAAAATTGGTAATCATTCATCATTCACGCCTTGAAAGGAAACAAACTGCAAAAAGATGTAATATCCCCCACAATACAAAAATTTGTAAAAAAAAAAATGGCAACCAATCTCTCCTTCAAAAGTCTTCGGCTGTGAATGCTGTGAGATATAGAAGTTGAGCCAAGCATTTCATTCTTTCTCCCTAGTTTCGCATTGAAAAGAAGTGAGATCCGCCTGTTGACGAGCGCCAAGCCAACCATTTTCGTGGTAAAAAAAGTAAAAATTTAAACTCAAAATCATAAAAAAATTGCTGGCCATTGACTTTTTAGTTCTCGTAACGAACCAAATTCAATGTAATTTTGTTTAAATTAATTAGAAAAAAAGAATTTGGATGAACTATTACGTTTAATTAAATTAATAGTTGCAAATTCTATTTTGCCAAGCTTTTCAAGGATGTTGTTACGGGACATTGTACGTTTATAAATTAAGAATGTGCAAATGTGGAAGGGTAGATGAGCTTGACCCTTTTTTTGATCTCATTTCTTTTGAGTGTGTAAAGTTTGGCTGTATTTTCACAGGTTTTTGTTGTGTGGGATGTTGATATCCGAAATTGGCTGTAAAAATATCCATGGGAGACAAATTCAAAATGGAAAAAAATGGGAATTTCAAAACATGGATTTCAATTCTGGAAATTCCCACCAAACCAAACCGTTTATCTTATGACAAAACCAAATTAACCTGTGCGTTCACATTACTTTAAACATTGTTATCCAGTATGCAAATTTGCGTTAAGGTGTCTCTTTCAAGCTAAAATTTGACCAAAATGTAATGGTTTCGTGCTCCCATGATAACATCGAAATGGCTGGACCGAAAATTATGCAATTTTGGGAGAAGTTAGATAGTTGAATAATGTTTGCAACGTATTGATCAGAATGTACTTTTTTTCACCCATTTTCTGCCAAAAAAATCAAGAAAATCGTAAAAATTGGAAAATTTGACGTACTTCTTGATTTTTTTGGTGGAAAATGGGGGAAAAAAAGTACATTCTGATCAATACGTTGCAAACATTATCCAATTAGCCCCTATCTAACTTCTCCCAAAATTGCATAATTTTCGGTCCAGCCATTTTGATGTTATCATGGGAGCACGGAAGGTCTGCAAGCGGTTGAAAAATGTGATTCCGCCTCCGACCGGTGGCGCTCTCTGCAGTTTTATGTTTCAAGTCGGGTCTAGGGCGTGTTTTAAACAATCCCCATGCCGAGAGGCCATTATTGTACAGTCAGTGTCATATTGTAAAGGATTAAACGAGTAATTTTAATACTATTATATTATTATGATTTCTTGGTACTTTTGGAGTTGAGCTTGATGCTTACTGTCTCTTTGAATGTATTGGACATGATCATGATTTATCAAGATCATAACAATTCAAAATTTCCATATCTTACCTAGGATTCGATCTAATTACCGGTATTATTTATAGGAGTCGTGCGCTTCGGATCTGTGTCACAGCCGCGGACAGCCTTGATCATTTAGGAAGTAATTTTATTTATCCAGCTTGCATTTTATTTCATTTATAATATAAGATGCCATTCATGGTGGTTCACACATAGTGCGCAGGTATGATAAGCATATTATGGCACCAAAGGGACGCGGGTTCGATGCCATTATAAGTAATAATCTAACGTGCCTACTCTCCATTCCACCATATCCACTCATCGTCTTGAGTTGCATTGGATCATCTATTTAGAACCACAAACATCTACCTCATAAGACGGTGTACGAACTGGATATGTTTGGTGTATTAACTGAGTTCATTAACTGATTAGAAAATATTAATTTTTTTCTTCACCTAGCGCTTGCTTTGGCTTTATAAATTTTGTTAAAGGAATATCCCGTTCGGTGGGAGACTATGTTGACGACGAGTGGTGGTGGTGGTGAAGGTGAAAATAAAATATGTGGGGAAATCCTTGGCGCCTTTGATTCGCTAACATGCATATTGAGAATAAATAAATGAAGACATGTGTGATGCTCTGTTTATCGTCAAGCAACCAGTTCCCCTCACACTCCGCGTATCACTCTCGCACAACAATCACATCAACAACCATCTATTCTTCAGTAGATAACGAGCCACTCACTTGAGATACATTTGTGAGACGTAATAGCATTCAATGATATGGTCTCGATCAAGACAGTTATAGTTATCTTGTAACTGTGGCAAACTTATTTTCAGGTTTTAAATTTGTAGTTTATCTCGATTAATGGGAGTGTGATATTATGTAAACGAAATTCGAAGTATTTTTTATTTACAATAACATGTCATCTTATAATCGTGCATGTCTATAGTGCGTATTATCAATTGATTATTATAATATTCATAGTATTGTTATAAGACCGAAGAAACCCAATACATGCATACATGAAAAACCCTCTCATACCAAAAATTCGAGGTCACTAAGTGTAGTGTTCAGTTTTCCTTCCTTCTCAGGATCACCAAGTATGTATGAACTTTTTGACGGAAGGTGAATGAGGATATTGACATTTTCATTCTAATTATTCAACTTATGTCCGAACTCCGAATATTATTACAATGACGACGTCGGAGTGATGTTTTTCGGTAGCGGGAGTCGAACTCAATACACGCACTTGCATTTGACCTTGAATGAGTGTTGTTTGAGGCCAACACAGATAACCGTTTCCCGCGTTGTAATGTAATACTTTGGGTCGCACCAATAAGTGAATCACACAGTCGCACCGTCGCACTGACGTCCTACACATTCTTGAGATAACTTGCCTTGTTGCTGTCAAAATTGTGTTATTTCCATTTTTCCGTTTTCAACCTTGGCCATGATATGATTTTTTTAATTTAAATTTTTAAAGTTTAAAAGTAATTGCATATGTTACGATTTTATTGATGACCTTCCTTCAATCAGTCTCATAAGTCAAAATATTGTCATAATGCTTAATTATTTCGTCATTTGTTTCTCCCCTAATCCATCATTTACGCTTCTACAATGATGCAGATGTAGAAAATGTGTGGATTTTTATTTTCTTTAATTTTTGGATTGAATTCCATAAAAGTGCAATCTTGATTCCAATATCGAATATAGTATGGAAATGATACAAATGTAATTAAATCGAGCGGCCAACAAGCCATCATCAAGGAATTCAATATGGAAATTGGCTGTTTCGATTCGAATGCAAATCAATTTCAAACAGCAGCTGTATTTTGCAACAATTATTGATGTGTTTTTTCCCTAGTTACGTTCATCGAGTAATAATAAAATAACTAGGAAACGCTCAGTTGGACGCGTTGATAAGCGAGCACGTGCTATAGCTAGACCCACATTGCACATTTTTTTAAATTTTAAAATTTGCGACGTTCGCTGTCCACAGGGCCATGTTTCCAAAATTATTTATTATTGCCAAGGTATTTGGGTAAACCCGTGTGTAAACCTTTACTTTGTGGATAAAATCCACCGCCATCTAGAGGACCTTGACTCCTTGGGAAAACTATTTAAACTCTTTGGTGACAAATAATATACTGCTTCCTCGAAAGTATTTTGATTACTTCTAGGTGGCACTGCATTAGAAACTTCGCGCGTCTTTTCGTTGCCATGGCAACGTTACTTTTGTTATAATGTAATTTCCATCTACACTACTTATCGGATCAAAATAAAATTAACATATTCGTGACCGGACGGACATTCTAAATGATTTGGCTATCTCAGATTTTGTCGCCGATTAGTTTGAAAAAAAAACTTTTGATTAACTTTAATGTAACTTTTTAACTTTTTGAACGATTTTTCCACAAAACTAATGGCATTCAATCGAGAACGAAGCTTGCGGATGGTCAAAATTTCAACTCGATCCGAGCCTCCGTTCGAACGTTATGGCGAGACATACAAAAAAAAAAAAAAAAAAACAAAAAAACAAAAAACAAAAAACAGTGACTATTTTTTCCGGCAGAGTCAAATGGAAACGCTCGCTTCGCTCCCTTAATTAATTACTAGGAAACGCTCAGTTGGACGCGTTGATAAGCGAGCACGTGCTATAGCTAGATCCACATTGCACATTTTTTTAAATTTTAAAATTTACGACGTTCGCGTTTCCAGTATTATTTATTATTGCCAAGGTATTTGGGTAAACCCGTGTTTAAATCTTTACTTTAAAATCCACCGCCATCTAGAGGACCTTGACTCCTTGGGAAAACTATTTAAACTCTTTGTTGACAATAATAGACTGCTTCCTCGAAAGTATTTTGATTACTTCTAGGTGGCAGTGCATTAGAAACTTTGCGCGTCTTTTCGTTGCCATGGCAACGTTACTTTTGTTATAATGTAATTTCCATCTACACTACTTATCGGATCAAAATAAAATTATCATATTCGTGACCGGACGGACATTCTAAAAAATTTTGGCTATCTCAGATTTTGTCGCCGTTGAGTTTGAAAAAAAAACTTTCGATTAACTTTAATGTAACTTTTTAACTTTTTGAACGATTTTGCCACAAAACTAATGGCATTCAATCGAGAACAAAGCTTGCGGATGGTGAAAATTTCAACTCGATCCAAGCCTCCGTTCGACCGCTATCATGAGCCAAAAAGCTGCACGACTTTCCGTTGCCATGGTAACCGTACTTTGTTATAATGTAATTTCCATCTACACTACTTATCGGATCAAAATAAAATTAACATATTCGTGACCGGACGGACATTCTAAATGATTTGGCCATCTCAGATTTTGTCGCCGTGAAGTTTGAAAAAAAAACTTTCGATTAACTTTAATGTAACTTTTTAACTTTTTGACCGATTTTGCCACAAAACTAATGGCATTCAATCGAGAACAAAGCTTGCGGATGGTGAAAATTTCAACTCGATCCGAGCCTCCGTTCGAACGTTATCGCGAGACAACAAAAAAAAAAAAAAAAAAAAAAAAAAAAAAAAAAAAAACAGTGACTATTTTTTCTGTTGGAATAAATTCAGAGTTTATTAATTGTTTACATATTTAGAACGATTTTCCCTTGTAGGTAGCACACATCAATTGGGAGCTCGTTAGGATAAAGGTGCGAAATAAAATTTGTTGAACGGCAATTGTAAACTCTCTACTCGCCTGTCGGGCTAGTGATAAGAGATTTTAACTAGCTCGACCAAAGTTTCACTAGCCTCGGGCGAGTGTTAATTTTGATCCCTGGTGGTAGTAGTAAGTTTTTTTAGCAAATTAGCTATTTTTCACAAGTACATTGTAAAATACGTTCTAGGGACACCACTAGTATACCGGTAGGCCTACAGTGTATACGATCATTTATCAACATATCATGCATGCACAGCTGTACTACAGGTGGTCGCGTGACGTGAGTGACCCACGACTTTTCTCCTGATTGTGCGTGAACTGAATGCTTTGAATAGGTACCGTGAATTTGTGTGATAATATAACAGTCGCGCGTGTATCTTAACGAGCCCCTCCTCTTAGCTCGCCTTGAGTCTCACCCTGCCCTAAAATTCAGCCATTAATACACGGACGAGAGAGTAATAAAACCAACAATCTCTTGAATTTATTATCTGCCAATCACTTGTAGGCCTATTTGTCTCAAGTTATTTATTTGTTCACCACTTCTCTCAAGAGGAGCAAGTGACGACAGGATGTCTGCCATATTTTGACAATGCAAAGATTGCGAACATGACCAGGTTGGTGGCGATCGGATTAGAAGGGTGCTCCTCAAAATACCAACAATTGAGAAAACTTGATTGCGCATGAGTGCTTGTAACGTTATTTGTCGTGCGTAAGCGAGTATAGCTACTGTACTTGGAAAAATATTACGTGATCGTGCGTGAGTTGAACAAAAATTATGTTATTCGTGTGTGACTGTGCGTGATCAGAAAATGAGTTTACGTGACGTGAGTGAAAAATTGATCACGCGACCACCTCTACACAGTACCAAGATTAAGGCTAGATAACAATGAAAACATTACAATTTACACATAAAAAAAAAACACACACACAAAATAGGTGACTTGAACAAATTAAACTTTAAAATTGCTATTCTACTAATTGTCCCAGAATTTGTGGCTTTCATAAGACAAAGGGATCAAACTTTTTATGAGGCTACAGCAAGCCCTCCGGAACCCTTTAATAGAAATGATTTGGGATAAATAAGCCTAAGAATAAATAACATGTTTGACCTTCAGTTGAAAAATGAACAGCGCCTACGATGTTTGTGTGTAACTACGCGAACAACACAATATTGGTATTAATTTACTACTGCATTCAAAATAAATTAAAACTAAAAAACTAGAAAACGTGGTCCGATGGATTGAATCATCATTCATCAACTAAGCAACAATAACAACACAATGAATTTAATTCTAGCCGGTGACTTTTATCCCATGCTGTCTCGACGAGTAGACAGGGTTGGGAAAACCCAGATAACCACATTCCTGGCTAATAAATACATCTGCGAGAACGAAGTAGGCCTACATTCAGTTCGTTCAATGAAAACTGGATATCCTAATTGAACGTTCAAAATTCTTTTAATATTTCTGTGTGCTCAAAATTATTAGTAGCTATGTAGGCCTAGGGCTCCCATTCGTACCGTTTTAGCCGGGACAGTCCCTTTTTTGAGGTGGTGTCCCGGTGTCCCGGCTACTTGTAGCCGGGACGCCTAACTGTCCCGTTTTTTTAGAATGGCGAACGACCGCGCTACTTTTACGGTCTAGCATTTGAATCGCGGTGCCTGCAATGCAACTTTTCACCCCGACCATGGCCAGTTACCAACTACTCACCAAAAACGAACTATAAAGATTCAAGAAGTCAAGGTCAAGATCTAGGCTGCCAACGGTCAGAAGAAAGTGTCATTTTACCGATAAACTATAGACAGATTTTCCTTTTTTGCAAAAAAATAACAAGAATATTGAAGGGATTATTGAGTGTACAATGTGTTGTAACTTTAATATATCTCCTAATTTTCGTTTCAACGTTAACATTTTCGGGAATAGGCGCGTAGGAAGGGGGGATGGGGGGAATAATCCCCACTTTTTGCCGTGCCCCCCCCCCCCATCCCCACTTCAGAAGAGCAATGACCAACAATTTCGACAATTTCCCATTGTTGTTGGACGTGATCGCGAACGTAATGATGCATTTCAATGGTTGAAACATGATCTATATCGTCACTTCCCCATTTTTTCTTTTTTTTTATATAGTTTTATAGTTTTTACTCCTAAAAAATGCATTAATTTGGTATCGCATTCAGACCACTTATTTTTTCTAGAACGCACCAAACACACTCTAAAAACATCATTTTCAAAATTTTCGCCTGCGGCGCTGTAGTTGGGGGGCACAGCCCCCCAAACCCCCCATGCTGGTCCCCTAAAGTAGTTGTCCCGCTTTTGGGTTTTTGTATTATGGGGGCCCTATGTAGGCCTATCAAAAAACTCACTTTCTATTTTATTACCATCCACAGAAATAGAAAATGAGTTCAAATTATGTAGGCTATTCGGTAGGCCTAGATGTGAAATTTTAATAATATCCATTATAACACAGTTCCCTTCCCTTCATTAATGAGGCTGGGACTTCCCTACTGGTTTGCATTATGACGGAATTCGTAAAAGCCGATTTAATTATCATGCGGGGTCGACTGTAGGCCTAAGCTGTAGCTTAAGGCAGGCCTACTGTAGCCTCTTGTTGTGATTATAGTACAGTGCAATTAGCTTATTTTAGGCCTAAACCCACGCATTCAAAAAAACAAGCAGGGACCATTTGGAATTTGTTCAGGTAGGTCTCCTGAACATCCCCAACAGAATCCCAAAAAATCCGGTTGCGGGTTATCCGCCATTTTGAAAATCAATTTTCAGATTTTTTAGTTTTGTCGAAGAATGGAAAATTAGCGATATTGAGTGAAGTATTGGACCGAAACAGCTCAAAATTGTTTTAAAATGTTTGATAAGAATCGGTTGTTGGATAATTACGCGTTTGGCGTCCCCTTGTTTTGATTAACTGGCGACTTGATTGACTTGATTGAAATTATTACTCTCTTTTTAAAATAATATCTAATTTTTGTTTACATATTTATCAAAATAAAATAGAAACTAACGATCCGATGAAAATTTGTTTCAAATAAAAGTTGTAGAGCATTAAAAAACACATCCATTTCATATTCTAGACAGTCTTCGTAGATAACAATGGCCGAACGCTACATGACAAGCAATACAATTGTGCGGTGAGCAGTGTCAGATGATAGCTCGATGCTCTTATCACTAGCGCAGTCCCTGGCCATAAGTCTCGTATGAATTTCGACCTCTATAGATTTTTCTCTTCTGATCCTGTTAGGGTATACTTTAAGGATAAAAAATCTTGGGTAAACCTCTGGCATCCCGGGCCTAAGTTTTTTTTACGACGCTTTCTTCTTTTGGGCATACGAGAAGGACACGCACTTGGTTTTCATACATTTTACATACTTTTGACAACATGTGTAATAAATCTGACTTTATATTTGGATTCTCCAACAAATTTCTAATTAAATGATATGAATTTGCCAATTTGGTCATCCTGGGATGGGAACATTGTGGGATTATTTATAGGGAAATACATATTATTATTAGTCCTGCATAAAGGTGTTCTTTTATCGTCAAATTGTGCGTTTCATGATAGACATATAAAATTTGGCACACAGTACCTATACGAAAATGTAATTGGATAATTAATTGACTATATAGGGCAATCTCATTATTGCCCCACGACACCAATGATGGTCATTTTACAAGGTGGCCACAAAACATATTTGTGAAAACTTATGACAGAATGTTGAAATTTGGTCATTGAAAAATGACTGTTAAACAGGGCCATGTCAAACTAACTAAGACAATGGCACCAATGGCGGCCATTTTAGAAGATGGCCGACACACAATTATTATGAACCACGTAAATTTTATGATAGAATCTTGTTATTTGGTACACACATAGGGCACTCAATTGAAAAATGTCATATTTATGTGTTATATCAATACTTTTTAGAAACAATGTGGTATGGATCCGCTATGGCGTATCTAGATTAGTTGCTATGGCAAACTACTAATAATACTGCTTATAATAATTCACTTGTTTTCCTTATACACTTGAGGCAATTATTGACAAGTTTCTTTAATTACACTATATTGTTTGAATGTTTATGCATTTTAAATGCGCCCTGCATCAAACTATGTTTGATAAATCTGCGAGAAATCGATTTAAACACAAAAGTACTGTTTTACGATGTTCATGAAAGCTTCCATAAGTATATTAAAAAATCAGGTCTGCGAAATTAGATTTTGCATTTACCCGGAATTATGGTTTTTCCATTATTGGTATTTTCTCAAAAATGCCATATTTGACTGTCCATTGTTAAGCACTAAATTGCATTTGAGGAAAAATTCTTTCTACGCACATTGAAATGACTTAAATAACGACCCGATTACAACCATAGTTTTAATCTAATATGGCTAATAATTCGGATTAATTCCTAATATCCACAATATGAATACTCTTTTCGTGCTGTTTTTACAATCTTTTGTTACATCATTCACTTAGATGTTGTGGATGTTAGGAATTATCAGCCATATTGGATTACAACTTTGGTTGTAATCGGATCGTTATTTAAGTCATTTCAATGTGTGTAGAAACGATTTTTCCTCAAATGCAATTTAGTGCTTAACAATGGACAGTCAAATATGCAATTTTTGAGAAAATTTCAAAATACCAACAATGGAAAAACCATAATTCCGGGTAAATGCAAAATTTAATTTTGCAGCCCTGATTTTTTAAAATACTTATGGAAGCTTTCATGTACATCGTAAAACAGTACTTTTGTGTTTAAATCGATTTCTCGCAGATTTATCAAACATAGTTTGATGCAGGGCGCATTTAAAATGCATAAACATTCAAACAATATAGTGTAATTATAGAAACTTGTCAATTATTGCCTACAGTGTATAAGGAAAACAAGTGAATTATTATAAGTTAAGCAGTATTATTGGTAGTTTTTAATTCCATAGTAACTAATCTAGATACGCCATAGCGGATCCATACCACATTGTTTCTAAAAACTATTGATATAACAGATAAATATGACATTTTTCAATGGAGTGCCTATGTGTATACCAAAAAACACCTGGTTACTACATAGTAGTAGGTAGGCCTACAGATTTAATTTAATTTAATTTATTTGTTTTGTGGATCATCTGCAAAGTGTACAAGGCATTTAGTAAACATATGAACAAAATAGATGAGGCCAAAGATTAGTGTCCTTATATCTAGTGTGGGAAGATAATTAATGGTGCTAAATACAAATCAAGTTAACACAACAACAACATGAGTTCAAGAGCCTATATTGAGTGACACAATTGACATTCGTCAAGTAGACTATTTCCACGGCCTTGAATATGAAAAGTGTTATGGATTAGACTGTATCATAGAGTTTTCACGTGAAACTGGTTTATGAAACTATTCAAACTACAGCTGTTGGTCAAGACTCGAGAGATGAAGACATAGTAGAAGTGCAGAGGTGCAAGGCAGAAAATGACTTTACAACCCAGATTCTATTCACTAGACCAGTGTAAGAGAGGAAAGTGGGGTCCAGGGGCTGTAGCCCCAGCAAGGGTTTTGTGGGATAAACAACTTGGTAGGCCCTAAATGTTGTGTGTAATTTAAAATTGCAAAAGTAGTTTGTAGGATAGAGGCTGTTAAAAATACTACATTTGTTTCAACTTGATTGCAATGTGTAGACTTTTTGTTGGTGTGCCATTTTTCACGTTTCATCAACATAGGCTTGTGCAGGAGGGGCCAGGTGGGCCATTAAGCTTAGCGTTCTTGAAAATTCTCTAAAAATAATTGATTAAAAACTAAGAAATATATCTACTACTTAGTTTTCAGAAACCTTAACCTACATTTTTCTCTCATCTCAATTTCAGATAAGTTTCATGGCAAAAAGCCATATAGTATTAACTATTAAGTGTAAATAATAGGCATTCTTACCGGTACTTTCAAATACGTTTTAAGCCTTCCCCCCAAAAGTTTCGACTCCGGCGGCTAGGGCTATGCCCCAGACCCCGTCCCTCCTCTGCCACCACCATTAACCCAATCGGTATGGCGATCCCGTGGCAGACGGGGGGGGGGGGGCGATGGGGCTAATCGCCTTCCCCCATGATTCTTTAAAAATAAAATATTTCATAATATTATTCCACAATAATAGTTTATTTCACCATGCAAACCACTGAGATGTCAAACATTAATATGTTGCCATGTATGCTGTAAATTGTAAGCTAGACATGACGACAAAACAGATTGATGCACACAAACTAACTACATTGTTTCAGTATTGCATTCAGCCCAAAACTCGTTTCTACAATGCACCAAATGCACTCTAAAAACCTGATTTTCCAAAAATTTCGCCTGCGGCGCTAGCCCCCCATACCCGCCGTGCCTGGTCCCTTCCCCACGGATATACATGCAGGCGCGAATCGCGCCCCCTTCCCCCCCACTAGATTATGCCCTAGATTTGCCACTGTCCTGTGCCTCCCCCATTGGAAAATCTCTGCTCACGCCTTTGTTCATCAACTCTTGAGACAAATGAGTCATACTTAGCTAAAACTTAATACGTGTGTATTTCTATTTTAGTATTAATTCATTGTATTTATTATTAATTTCAGGATCAAGAGAAACATTTACTGTCATCAAGGAGACTCCTCGAGAACCTTGGAAATTGTATGTTCAGCTCAAGTGTGATTCTTCACCTTAATTAAGCATGTGAGGCATTGTCATAATCAGCCGCCTACTCTTGTATTGCACAATGATGGAAATTATTGACTGTAAGTCAGTTCTTGGAACAGTTCAGTAACTCTGAATTCTTCTATCCTACCTTTTAAGGGGTTAATCAAACATGTTTGGTAAGGTGCTCGACTGCTTACTTAAATCTAGGCCTAGGCTATATTGTTTGTTAGGTACTGTAATGGTGTAAAGTCTGTTAAAAGGGTATTCACCTGCTAATCCAAAATCACGTACTTGATTTAAGCCTGTGCTTAATATTAGAAATAAATTTAGTGAGAAATGAAAAAAATACCACAAGGGGTGGGATGGTTAACCAATTAACTGGCCGTGGCTGACAAACCGGTTTGTGATTTGTCTGCGCCTGTTAACCATGAGCATAACAATGCCTTATTCGAGTGGATCTTGGTAGGGTTGCTCGTGCATTTGGATTGCGCAAAGGTAATCGTAGCCACTCACTCAAGGTCGTGACTCTTGAGTCACGTGACGCCGTGAGAAAGGGCACGGGAGAGAAAGAAGGAGAGAGAGAGTGAGCAACTGATCGTGAGCTTGACTGGAATGGAATGAATTCGAGATAGGTTCCAGAGTATGTTATTGATGACGTTAATGGCAGGCCAACTGATGAGAAATTAAGTTTTATTTCGTACTTGAACACAAAGATAAGGTAGACCGTTCTGTCTAGCTACTCGCCAGCTTGGGGGGGGGGGCGGGGGGCGACCATATGGTTTGTCACGAGCGTTGGGCGAGTATGAGTGGTGTCACTGTCAAGCGCTATATTATTATCAAGGTCATGTGACATTGCAAGTGGATATAGCTTTACCACGACCCGGGAAAAAATGGCAGAACTTGGTGATTTTCGAGCTAGGTCCCATTGACAAAAATCTCCCATAAGAAATAACATTGAGACGATCTTTATCCCCCGTGACCTTGAGGATTTTAGTCACAAAAGTTATTTTTTTCAACCACATAATTGTCAACCCTTCATGTAAATAAGGTGCTCTTTGGTTTGGTGGTCTTTGGTGGTGGTGGAACCAAGCATTGATGTTTCCTTGATAGTTTCCAAAATAAAAATAGTCCTAATAATCAAGAATAAAATAAAGTATAAACATTAACATTGGGGGGCTTCGCGACGACGCTTCCGATCTACTACATGACCAACAAGTCAAAGATCAAGTGCCCCCTGGATACGGGACAGAAGCCCGTAACCAAAAGTCGCCGCACCACGCCACGCTATCCATCATGGCTCCATCCGATGCTCACCAAGTGCAAAACGGCCCTTATCAGGACCACAAACCAACAATAATATACTGGAACGCAGGAGGCGTCTCCAAAAAACTGGATGAGATCTACAGCATTATCTACGAACAAAATGCTGATGTATTCTGTATCTCATAGGCTGGTAAAATGGCAGAGAAAATAGACAAAAATCTAAGTGATCTTAAAACTCCCAACTACGCCATCCACATCCTGGAGAAGAGCAGAACAATCTCTTCAGGCTTGATTGTTGGAGTGAGGTCAACCCTGGTCTCAGCCTTCACAGTCACACATAAAATGGAGCTTAGTGGCGACAAGATTGAAATCGCTTCTCTGGACGTCTGGATGGGACAAACTAAGTATACCATTCACATGCTGTACAACCCTCCACACAACATACCAGCTGCCCTCGAAACCATCAACGTATCGAGAAACATAATCATCGTTGGCGATTTCAATGCTCCGCACAAGGACTGGGACTACAAGTCGACTACTCCAGTTGGACAAACAGTAGCAGAATTTGTCTACTCGAACGCACTCTTCCTACTCGAGGACCCGGCCAAGGACAACAGGGCCACTTTCCTATCCAACTCCGGATACACTTTCCGACCAGATCTTGCCATGGCCCACTCATCAATTGCAGATGAACTGAAACAAGAAAATCTCGATTGCCCCTCTGGTCTGGGTCATAAGGTGATAAAAATCTGCGCCATCAAGAGCAACATCAAAAACGAGCAGTATCCGTACCTGAGGTGGAACTTCCGAACGGCCAAATGGAATGACTTCACAAAAACCATGGAAAATGTGGCCACCACCACCCAACTCTCGGGCAACCCACATCGAGATACAAAACTGTTGGAGGAGAAAATACTGGAAGCTGCACGCAAACACATTCCCAGAGGCTCCCGCAAAAACTAAAAACCCTTTTGGAGCAGAAGGCTTGAAAATCTGAGGATAAAGCGCAACAAATGTAGACAAGATGCAGAACAGCAAAAGACCCCAACCAGCAAAGAAAAGCTTTTTTAAGCTCAAAACGCCCTCACCAAAGCCATCAACGAGGAAAAAGAGCTGAAATTTAGAAATTTTCTGTTAAATCTGGACTACAGAAAAGACTCCTACAAAGCTCACATCTACACTTCCAACTTATGTGGGAAAAAAGCAAGAAGCCA
>JAMZAV010013551.1:0-16038 GCA_024449915.1 Sweltsa coloradensis | reverse complement strand
TAGCGACGCAAGACATACAGGGCTAAGGGTGTCCCCCTGGAAGATCCCTCTCTTTATTGCCATATTTTCAATATTAACAGAATCTGAATTGGTTTTTAGTATTATATTAATTCTCCATGAAATTATTATTATTATTATTATTATTATTATTATTATTATTACAGAATTTATTAAGTAGAAGGAATTATCATGCAAATCGTTAATTTTACGTTACAATGTATACATACAGTGAAAGTAATAAATAAATGTATCTAAGTGACTTATCACCACTCGGGATTAAAAACGTGGTAACAGAGTATGCAATAAGTACATGTGCTTCACACTACCAGCAGGTTATTTCACGTTCATTATTTCACCCAGAACTAATTATTTTTCTTTTGTATTTGTGGGTTTAAAAATCTTGAGTGAGAAGCTTACTAGTTTGGGAAGTTGAGTAATTGACAAGAACCGTTAAAAATACATATTATGTAAATAAGCCTAATATTACAGTAAAATTCATTATATCTAAATAAGCCTATAATATTACAGTAAAATGCATTATATGTAAATAAGCCTAATATTACAGTAATCTTATCGGCAAGATACGATAACATTTTATGATCCACTATGTACATACTGTCGTAATGTCGTCTGTCGTATTGCTCCAGCAAGGATCAAACACTTCGTTTGTTGTCTAAAGTGAATTCATCTGTCTACTTGACTGTCTACACTGCACTGAAATAGATAGTATAGGCCTACCCATTGAGTTATTTGCGCGATTAACTATGCGGGCATAGTTAAGTGCACATGAGTTTCTGGTGTACTCTGGATTCAGCATATCAATCAAAAGAAGATGCACCCGTCTTAAACTACAAAAAAGCTGCACAACTCCCTGATTGCAGTTTATTCCGATAGCATACGCAATCTACAATGTATTTTTATGTTACATGATTCCAACTTTATGTTGCTGTAAACATCCTAACATATTGCAGCAGTACATCCTTATTTCAATGCACATCTCTGCTAACACATCCATAATGCATTATAAGTAAACTATGGATGCATCTCTTAAACAATAAGTCTAGGGAGTGCATTCAAGATGCAATCATGCAAATTGCCGTGATTGAAGATGTTTTAATAGAAAACAACAGGTGACAAATCAACGGCATTCACGGCTCTTTCTCATCTGAGGAAGTCTAGTGAGGATTTCGAAATTTCCACAGTGGGGTTAGTTGCAGGCGCGTAGGAACGGTTTGAAAGTTAGGGGGGGGGGCAAATTCATTAGAGGATTTTGTTGGTGGCAGACGGGGTCTGGGGCGAAGCCTCAGCCGCCGGAGACCCTTCCGCCGAAGCCGATTTTTTTTTAATTATACTACAGTGTTATTTCGTCATATTTTAACTGCTTTCCGACTCTGTAAACGATGTTTTACTGCAACTATCTGCGGTCTAAAAACTTTTAAAAAATGAACGTGAGGTGGCCCATTTTAGTAAATTTCAACCTAATTTTTGATGTAATGACGAAGCATACATGCAAACATATTCGTTTTACCAAGGTGACTGTCGAATTGTAGAATTGTATAAGTGTAAGTGCATATTGACTACTTACATAAATTCTGGGATTAATATGAAACTCACGTAAGTTTCCCCCCCCCCCCCCCCGGACCAAACTTGGGAGTAATAATCCCCCCCCCGGTTCCTACGCCACTGGTTAGTTGCAATCAGTCACGTGTGCTGTTCAATCATCAAACAATAATCGGGATTGAGCTTGGTAATTACTAAGTAGACAATTTCACTGTCGAGAGAAAGTCCAGAGTTAGTCGACACTACAAAAAGAAAGAAAAAAAGCATTATTGTATTTATTCTTGTCATCAGTTTTCGCATATTTTTTTATTTAACGTCTATCTTATTCAATAACAAAATCTGATTTACAACGGTAGACAACTAAATAAAATTAAGTAGGCCTACATAAATGAACACAATTAAATTATTTATAGTAGGCCTATGTCTTCTAATTTATTTGAAAATCTTAATGAATAAATGTTTTTGCACAAAAATGAATCAATTTTCTATATAATTGGCAGCAAAATTTTTACGTCATGTCAATTATTAACTATAGACACCCCTTGAAGGAAACTAGTCGGATGTGCTGGTGGCAAGATACGAACTCGTAGCATCAAGACTCTGGCCTCGCGTGCTAGTGCTGCATCACACTCGTCGGTGTGTTTGTGTGCTAAACAACTGAGGAAAACCACAAGGTGGCCTTGAGGAATGCACTTGTGCGACTGTAAAGTAGGCCATTGAGCCTATCTCCCCTTTACGTTGAATCGAGACTTTCATTTAAAAATTAAATCCTCAAAGTTTCTTGGAAATATGACGCTCAAGCGAAGATTTCAAGACTGGGTACTTCTCGTTAGATGGTATGTACGTCCGTTTTAAGTACGACTAGGAATCAACCATAACATTATTTAATAAACGATTCCTAGGAATTAATTAAAACGCCTAAATTGCGAAAGAGTAACGATCCGAAAAATTCCAGTTTTCTAGTATTCTTAAAAAGTGCTGGATAAAACGTACAATAACATGGACAAGGTATAAGTAACGCATACATTATCAAGCTGTTAGTTCTATTACGGAATTACGTTACGGTTTGTGTGAAGGGATGAACTTCCGATGGAATTTAATAAAATATTTTTCCCCCTGGGTATCTATCTTCTTGTGTCCGTCTATTTGGCATGCTACATGAACTCCTCGTGCGCTCATCGTTATGAAATATTCTGAGATTATCAGAAAAAAATCAAGGGCGTGTTATTAAATTTGTTCAAGTTTACGAAATTAAAATTAAAAGGATACGTCTATAACTTCAAAAATAAAATTGTCCATAATCACGTGTGGGTTGGTGGAATTGATTTTGTGGCCAAAATACCGAAATTAATACAAATAACTCCTACCAGCATAAACCCGGGTCTACTCATCGATGGGTCTACTGCTTGCTGGGTGGACGTTGAACTATTGAGACAAGTTTCCTGTACACCATAAAACAGATTCTAACGAGTGTGATTCTTGTATGAAATGAGATCTTTAAATACCACCTTGCACATGTAAGCATAAGGTAATAGCTACAAACATAGGATGTTTAGGAGCTTAAAAACAGAACTGACAAAATATGCAACAAAAACGTACCTTAAAACATAAGAAAATACTTCAAATTATCAAATTTCCTGTCAAAACAAATATTTACACATTGTATGATTTAATATCGGTGCGTATAAATAACATTTCTATTTTGGATATTTTGCAATCTTATTTCCACACTAAACATTTTGTTCCTACTTTTTACTTATACTTACTACTTTTTTTACTTCCCAAAACGTGTGTGTTGGGTTCCCGTGCACATGTTTTAAGTAATTATGCCATGCTGGTTAAATTAGATTCAACTGGAGTTAACTGATCATCAGAAACGTAAGAGCAATCTCGTAAATATTAAATAATGGTTATACACAAAACCTCGATTTCGGGGAAAAAACAGTTTGCAACGTTTACGAAAATATATATGACTGATGTATAGCACAACAAGCTATTTCATTTACACGTATCTCTAATGGAAAGTTATATTTTCTCAAATGTGTTAAAGTTGAAATGCGTTTTAGATTATTTGTGATTAGTTTCGACCTCGGCTCGACAATTGTATTGAACATTTGCCTATGTTCAACTCGGCTTGAAATATTGGCTCGGCTCACTTAAATATCTTGGGCTCACAAGGATTTAACTGTAAAACGACCCCTCGAGCTTCCATTGCTCACATTTACAAGACTTAAATATTTAAAGAGGACATAAACTTAAAAATGTCGGAAAAGGAACCAAGATTAATAAAAATGGTTATAAATGCATTTTCAGGCAAAATGAAGTACGTATTCTAATATAATATTTATAATTAAATTAGAATCAGTGACCCTTTAAACGTTTTACAAAACAATATCTTATCCTAACAAAATAACAAAAAGGATGTGTCTTAAACAATGGATACATATGTGTAGATGATCAGCTCTATGTTACCATCGTACCTGTTGACGTTTTCACCATTACATTCAGAGGTTTTATTGCGCAACAATTGATTGGATTTTACAAGCGAGCGACCCATGTTCAAGCACCGTTAGTGTTTACATATTACCATTACAATTGTTTTACTTCCTCTAAACAACCTCATAGGGGGCTTCAAGAGTACACGCCCCCTGACCCCACCCCCTGGAGATATCGCGCCACCTCGGACACACCACTGGAGTAGCGACGGCCGTGACGCGAGGCGCAGTATTTAAGAGCGCGCTCCAAGGACGCAACAACAGTCTCGCACAGATTTGCAGTTGACGCAGAAGTGCCCAGACTTGAGCACCGGCAGAAATAAGTGAGTATAATAATATACATGCAAAGTCTACTCGCAGAAAAAATAGTTTCAGATAACACAGCTATCATCAGTGAGTTAAAATAATTAATAGAAATTTTTATTTTACAATAAAATAAATAAATAAATGTATCAAACGAAAAATCTTAATTGGTAGTGCAATTCTTATGTCAATGAAAATAAATGTACATTTACTGGTAACATATTAATACCTCTATGAATTAATATGCTCAGAAAATAACTAAAGACATCGATAATTTGTAACAAAAATAAGTCGTTATCAAACGCAGCTACCAGATGTCTAGCTGCTATTTGTTCAACGTTCAATATTCTATAGAAATATGAGTGATGAAACTGGCTATGGAAATATTTTGCACAACGCTGTCGCACTTTTAGTGCTCAAAGCCTCGAATAGTTATTATTTGAATTCTAAACATGTTAAGTTAAATACAATTTGGCAAGGTGCCAAAAGAGCGTTATAAACATTGATAAGTTTCGTTAGAATAAAAAAAAATATGTCAAGCAGACATACGTCTGCGAAATCAGTGACGCTATCGAAGATGGGTCACGGCAGTTTAAAATTTGGCGCCACGGCACAGGCGAGCCTAATAATTATGTAATTTTGCTGCCAAACGGTTTCTATAAGTACACGTTAGATAAAGAAGAGTAATATATATTTTTTTACTGCAGGCGGAGTTTTCATGCTTTTGGTATGCTAATAGCTTTATGGTAAATTTAGTTATGTATATATTTTACTATTGTTTAATAACGTACTATTTGTATTTAAACTATTGCTAGTTTATTATATGTTTAATAATTTAATAATTTTGTCCATTTCGTTAGTTTTTGCATACTGTGTATACAATTATTGTAAAATTTTAATTATGATGGGATATTTTAAGTGTTTTACTGACAACTTATACAAACACATTAAAAGTTGTTTATTATTTTTCAAAAAAGACTCAGTAGTTTTTCCTTTTACGCTTATTCGACTTTTGAAAGGCAAAAACAACAACTTCATACAACATGTTAAAAATACATTTTTAGACATATGTATGTACAATTATTTTCTATACATGAACAAACGAATAGAACGAAAGCTTATATCCTAGCTCTAATGCGCGAACACACGATAATAGGTTATTTATTTCAATAGTCATATGGCCTGTACATGGTAACACACATAACGCTATGCGTGGGTCTAGAAGATTCGAGTGTTATATTTCGATGCCCCATTGTTCGCTAGTGCATAGTTGTGTTGAACCTTCGCCGTAGATGTACAGCGTCTTAGTGTTGGGGGGGGGGGGGGCTAGACCTGCTCTCATTACAAAATAATAATTGGAAGTAATAAGATATTTAAAATTTGATTGGCGTCTTGGTCCGCTTAAAACTAAAGTAGACTCTCGTCTAAATACTAATTCATTTACGTATTTTCTATTTAATTATTCATTTGTTTAATCTAATGACAGTTTTTCGTACAAAATTATTTTAAAATATGCCAATAAACTTCAAATGCAACTTTAATAAAGATAACAGATAACATTTCATGACAGCTGTGGTCAGTAGCAGAATCAAAACATATTAAGCTAACAGTGTGCAATATCGCTTTAGTAATACATAAAATGTAGTACTACTACTTGTTAGTTGCTACGGAGATAAAACTGATGTGTATAATGAGTTTAGAAGGCCTACTGGTTTCATGAGCGATGCCGTGGGCTTACTTGGATGTACTCAACACTAGCAACATTTTTATGTCGTTAGGCAAGTTAGGAGAGTCTGGAAAAACCTGTTGCAATGTCACTTGTGCATAACGTTTCATTTAATTATAATTACCTGTGCACCAAGTAACGCCGTCTCATTGCCCTAAGGCTAAAGTACGTCTTTCATCGTGGCGCCAGAAGACCTGCAATTATGTTAAGAATATGATTTTTAAGTGTCTCTTTTTGAGTACCTTACTTTTAATTAAGGATTTTGACGCGTGTTAAGGTGCAGTTTTAAATTGCAGTCATCCCAATATCCCCTTAATCTCTAGTTCGACCTTCAAATAAGTACACCAGGGGGTCTATTTACTAAGTGACAACAGTCCATCGACAGCTACAAGCGACAATAGTCGACAACGAGTCAACGACAACTTTAGCAAGAAGAGCAAGTGAGCTGACACTTCGAATTTTCATCATACCAAATTAAATAGTAATTACTTACATTTGCTGTATGTAGTTGTTTATTAAGTCAAAGAAACATCCTCAGACGGCTTTAAATGTTGCGTATTATTTTCCTCGCCACTTTTTATATTTAATTCATTAATTAATTGCATTTAATATCCTTTTTGAATTTGTAACCAAAATTGTTGTTTTTTAACTTTTAATGCATTGTTGTTGTAATATTACTATTTCAAATATTTACTTAACTGTAGTTCATTGTTGAGTCTGCTATGTAATTAGATTTATTTAGTTGTCCTTCTTTGGGAATCAGTTTTTAACTGAATAGGATAGAGTTAAAAATAAAAAATAAAAAATGAAAAAGCTTTTATTGGAATAATTACACAGTTTACACTTTTAAAGCCGTCTGCCAATGTTTCTTTGACATAATTAACAACTACGTACAGAAAATGTAAGTAAGTACTATTTAATTTCGTATGATGACAATTCGACTATTGGATCTTGTCGCTGACCCCCAGTTGTCTCTAAAGCGGAGAGCGAGGTGACGTGCCGTGTGCTATCATAAACCTTTAAAAATGTATGTCATTTTTATACGCGATCTTCAATACCGGCTACGCTATGTTTTGGCTATGGCTATGTTTTACATTGGTTCCGTCAGCGAAAAACAGTGAAAAACACAAATGCAAAAAGTGTCACAGCTTGCAATCTTTACATCCGTCATTAGTTACAATTTAGAAAATTAACATATCTCATAATAATATTACTATAGCAATTGCCTAATAAAGATACTTTTGATGAAGACCAATCGACGCACGTAGCACGTCGCTATGCTTGACTTAGATTCAGATGATCAGTAGGACGAATCCCGCCACTGGCAACCTGGACTGAAAGAACTGACGTCGGTCATATGCCAATGCTGGGGTTGAGTCCTACCAACAGTTCTTGGACTTTTAACTATAACTGCCCAAACGCACACCGGATAAACTCAGACAACAATCTTACGACCAAAGTTATTTTTTTAAAGACAAATCACATTTTTAGTCGTTATCATATTTTGTCCAAACGAACGTCATACATTGAATGGCTCTGATTTGGATATTTACTTTCCTGACTATGAACGATCTAGCAAAATATAATAGACCACACAGTGGAATTATCAAGTTTTGTTATATGTTTAACGTTTTTATGCTGTTAATAAAAAAATATATTGAAATAAAGAAAAATTAAACCCCTAACTATAGACTCAACTCAATTTAAAAAAAACGATTTATTGACTAATAAATAATATTATTATAATGGACTTTTAAAGTTAATATTTTTTATTCGGACATTTTGTAACTATATAGATTATCAAATGCCTGGCTTATGGATGTTGCATCGCCAAGATTTTACCAAGATAAAGCCACGACACCAATAAACTCGTAAGTTACAGCATTGACTTAATTGACTTAATGTGCAAAGTAAATATTGTAAAATTCATAAGATACGAGATTTGTCATTATCTCGTGCGCCAATGCAGTGTTAAATGCCGCTGAAGAAACGTGTTTGAATTGCAAAGCACTTCAGAATTCTATTTGCTTCCATCTATCCATCTATGTTTGGCTCCAACCCAAACTATAAGTCTGAACAGAATAGCATGATAAGTGTCACATTTGACTGATGTATTGCCGCTATGATCCATGGACCATAGCTCACAGAGATATTACTACATTGACTGACCTTGTAACTTTTGGCACGTTTGTGTTGTATATGAGTGATAATGATCGAGAGCTCGGAGTTATTTGCATAATGTTGATTGCGTAACGATTATTTAATCATCAACGAACAAGTTTGTCGTGCAATTAAGTTTGTATAAACACGTATGTTTATTTATATTCTTCAGGGAAGGTAAACAACTTTAAACGCGCAAGTGTAAAACTTTTCTTGAAATTATAGGTATCTTCTTAGCAGAGAGTTTATGGCCATCAATGATCAAGATCGTGACAAGATCGATCCAACTGACAAATATGGCTGAGTTTGATTCCTGTCACTAACGCAGCCGACCCCCAACACTTTGCGCCACTACATTGAATACCGACTATTTCATCCATGCAGCCCTCTACTTTACACTTAAAAATGTAATTTTCGATTTTCTTAGTATCACCATAAATAAAATCGCACACTCGCAAATGAATAACCTTACAATAGTATCGAGTGTCGTATATTATCATTTATATTAAAGTTAAGAGAGTATAGGACATGCGTTTTAGGCAAATTGCTGTTCGGTCGGCACACTGACACCACAGGTGTCTGAAATTTTGAACATATGTCACAAATGTGGAATTATAGGGCTCTGCAGTAACACATTTTTAAATTTTTGTTTTAAAATAATTTATAAAAATAAAATTAATTTTCACGAATTTTGATTTTGTTAAAAACTTCAAAATTGACCAAATTCGTGATTTTTCAGACTGATTAAGTCAAAATTTAAAAATCTGTGACCACAGGGCTGTCTATGTATGCTTTATGACAACTTTGCAAAGTTTCATATACGTCGGATTCTTGGCCGAGCGAATAGCTATTTGCTAACAGCTAAATGTGTCCCATTCCCTCTTAATAATTAAGCAAAACATAAATAAATAAAGAACCTACCATCACAAGTCTCTTACAATTCTCTTTATTGACTATAAGACCCCATATTGGATATTTGCTCCAATCTACGTCCCCTCTGGTATTATTAATATTACAATTCCCTTACACATTCTCTTCACTTAAGTATTTCGTATTCCATAAAATATTTCAATCTAACTCACTGATCACTTCTTTTTCTTAAAACGTTCCAAATTTATTACTTCGACATAATAATATCACTGAGTATAGAGCTTTATCGTTAATCTTTTTTCACTTATTCTTTGATAACAAATCATACCTAATGGTCACTTTGTTTCTGTTATTATCATTAACAATCAACACATTAAGTTTTTATGTACACTTTTTAGTTTTAAGCTTATCGAGACGATACACTAGTTTGATGATGATGAAGTTAAAATGGCAAACCGTAAAGCGAGCGACAGAACGACTTACTAATTATAACGCTTTGTTATGAATAGTTTACATTCCTGCCATATTGATCACAAGCTCTCACTCAGCGCTACTACTAAATCTTGCAGCTGCCTAGAACATTATGTGTCTAATTAGATTCTTTGATAATCAGGGAGTTCACTGACAATAATATAGAATTTGCTTATGTCTAATGCACCGGGTCATAACACAGAGATAAGAATATAACCCAAGACTTGAATGGCAATAAGTTTAACACTATGATTATGTTGCTTTATCAATTAACAGCAGAAAGATAGCACACAACTCTCAAAACGTACTTGAGTTGTCTTGCAAGATATACTATAGACACGATCAAGATACCTGCGTCCTAGCTGAGTCCGCAGCTCGTCCAAACACTGCGTCCGAACGTTGCATCACAAAACAAAACATCTCGTAGTTGTGATCTGCAGCAGTGTCTGAACATATCGATGCACGTTTAACGTCACACTAAGTACAGGTGGAGTTTTTGACATCTGTTCATGCGTCTGCAACAGAGTCCAACGCAGTGCGCATCAAAATGTGCATCGAAACTGTCAACCGCAGTTTTGAAAGAGTGGATACCGATAATACCCAACCGTTTGAAGAGCATAAAAATCACATTCATTTATTCATTGTCTAACATAATTACTAAAAAGCATATTTTTGCAATAAATAAATAAATAATAAATAAAATAAATTGTATTTAGAGTCTACCCACTCAGTTATATAACTGATTTTCAGTGGGGGACTTTTAATCAAAGCGACTAAGCCAACCCTGTAGGCCCTGTAGGCGTCGTGCAGGTTTATATCCACTAATTATTTATATACACTGGTAACGCACAATTTTTATCGCGGGATATTTACTTGAATCTGTGAAGGAACAGGGGGACACGTCTTCACTAAGATAATGTTGTTTTCAAGACGTAAAACACCTCAAGCGGAACTAACTAATGTCCACAGAACGCGTTAAGTTTGCTGTTTAGGAGAAGTTTAAAGGACTTCTAGTCATAATGGATGCAACGCCCTGTCCTTTATTAGAAACGTCATTTGTCACTAAACACAGGATAGTCATAAAGAACGACATTGCATAGACATTGATGGTAATTGATGGTTGCACAAATGGTTGTCGAACATGAAAGTGTTGATGTCAAGTAAATTAACGATTGTACATCGCTCGTTAATCTGACATAAATGTTGTGTTTGTTCACAGTTAACGCGGGGAATCCCTCTCGATTAATTTCCGCCATCTTGTCGATACTCTAGACATGGCCTTGAATAAGCCAACCTGTCGAGCGGGTGACGTCGGCAGCTACGACCGTGAAATGATGACACGGTTTGCTTCGGACTACGAGCGTCGGCGACAGAATGAGTCGCTTACCAGCACACCAGGTGAATACTAGCATATAGAATGCTCTAGATCTGCTTTACACTTGAAATAATTTGAAAGCGAAATATCTTTCTTTCGACGCGCCTCTAGCACACAGCATTGTAAATACTTGTCCAGATTAGGTATCATAAAACTGAAGATGCGTGTATATAGGAAGAATTTATTTATGGTACCTTATATTGAATGTATATGGATGTCATTTTTATATTTCAATTAAGAATAATATTTTGTGTTATTCCTACGAAATCACATTAAGATATTTGTTAAAATTAAGTTTATCTACTTGAGAAATGAGTTTAAATGACAATTTTGCAAGATTTTTTTCTATCTTTAAAATATTGTTCTCTCTCTAGAAATGGTTGAAGGCGTACCTCCGCTCAAGGTCGAAGTGGCCGAATTCTACCCTCGAGAGAACGCCAAGCACCACCACACGGACCAGTTTGAACTGGTTATTGACAACCCTCCGACCCCCATCTTGCGTAGAGGACTCCCGTTCTTCGTTGCCATACGCTTTGACAGAACCTTCGACCTTAAGAACGACGTTGTCCGACTTAGATTAGGCTTCGGTAAGTGGGCACTGAAACTGCAAGCTATTGAAAGAATTGCAAAAACTCGTTTGTGTTTGAATCTAAAGCCACAAAACACAATTGTCGCAATTGGGTTCGGAATCGCAAACGCAGTCTTAGCCATTACAATGTAACCAGCCTTCCAATGATTCCGATTGCGACTATAATGTTTTGGGCTAACAATTTAGGTTGAACAAGTATGTAACTTTTTCATTTGACACAACTAAGTCTGCAATAATGTTCAGGTCATTCTCCACTTACGTAGATATAAACAAACTGAAAGATAACAAGTAATCTATAATATACAATGATAATTTAAACTTTTAAATAACCCTGTTAAAATATATTGAGAAGATTTGAACACCGTTTGCAGACAACCTCTTATAATTATTATATAAACTTTATTCCAATATTGTCCTGAACTTCTAAAGGCTGAAGTGGGTTTCCTAGCGTATAGTTTTTGATGCATAATTCAGCGGGTTAAGTTTGAACCTAGAACGGTTTGGGCCTTCAACCCCGTCAGAATAGTTAATCAATAGGACTTATTAAAATATTCCAGTAGGAGAAACCAGTGGTAGTTTGGTTGCTCACTCAAGCAAAGCCATTTAATTGATTAATAAATGTGTCACTCTTGCATTTGTATTTATCAGTTATTATTCGTATAAATGTTATACTCACTCTAAGGTATAGGTGGGTAGAAAAGTAGGTAGGTGTGATTTACACTGTACATATAAATTAAATGTAAATTGAATATTTGACTTACTTATATAACGTGAATGAACTCTTTCTATACGAAACGTAAGATGATATGCCTAGTCTGTAGAACCCTTGCAATCCAAGCTTTACATTTCTTGTTCGCTGAGCATTATAGCTCAGCCCCAGTTGTAAATAGCGGTGTGAGCGACGTTTCCGGAGAACATTGCAACATCTTGTATGTCAATTTCCCTCATCTTAGGCAGTAAATCTTGTTACAGTCTATGAAACGTAAAGAAATCACTAAACATTGCTTTCATTGATCACCAAGCATCTATTTCAGTTGAACAACGATAACTGGTGCAGAGGTCAGTCGGGGTAATAAATTAGTGGCTGGAGCTCGTTATCTAATTCTGCGAACTGATAATTATTATGCCACAGATTATATTGCAGTTCTGGGTGCTAATTTGATTTATGTTTGAATTACACAATTATTGAATCACACTCGATATCACAATTTCAATTGGCATCCACAATATTCAAATATCGTTGACGATAAAAACCAATTTAATACACGAGTTGTGTATGATATCCAGTTAAAAGTGGAAATCATATCTCCCCCCAATCCCCCCCCCCCCACACACGATAAAATCCACGAATATCGAAATTGTTTACGAGCAATTATTATTTCGTTTATTTCCAAAACAGGCCCCAAACCTGTTGTTCCCAAGGGAACTCTGGTGGTTCTGAAGGTGTCTGACAAGAAGGAACTGTGGTGTGATAAGAACCAGGGGGATGTCCGCGTTCACCACCAGGACGGAAAACACTGTTACTCTACAGGTAAGAATCAACGACAGGTACGAGTTTTGTTTGCCTCTCTCTCTTTATAGAACAAAAAGCAGTAAGACTGTGGAAAGATGGACTATTGTTTACGCCAAACGGTTATTATTGGCCAGCGTTATAATTTGGTGTGTCTAAACAACCAGATGCTTTTCGTTGTTTACTTTTCCTCACGCGACTAAAATACATTTTGGGAAATTCAACTTTCTTTAATTATGAAATATTCTAACATGAATGATAAACGGACATTATGTATTAGTACCTATGTAGAAGTAAATTTTTTAATGGTATAGGATATTGCCATCACTATTTCTGTTAGCGTGGTAGCAACCGCAGTTCGCGTCATCATGGTCAAAAAAATTACAAGAGCGCGGTCGCTGTGATCTTTTACTGAAGAAAGTGTTATGCAAAGATTGGCGAAGCAATGCAAGTGCGCGACCGTCAATCAGCGTTGTTTACTTAGGCAAATCCAAATTGGGCCCTCGCATGATGCAAACAAGTACACATATAGAGTTCTAACTGTGTTCGAAAGGTTTGAAACGTATAAATAAAAAAACTAAGCAAATAAAAATTACTTTAGTAAATTCACAATCTATACAATCTACCCCATCCTCAGTGTCGAATAAAACAAATATCTGCCTTTGCTAGTTTAACATCGTCAGCAGGATTTCAATCATGTTCCTTTAGTATAATTTCGGAGATTCACGTTAAATCTGGGCCTCGTTATCTGAACTAACTAGTTACGGAAGTTGGCCCTCACCCTCCCACCCCCATTAAAACGCCCCGGCCAACCACCTGCTCCGAATTTACAATTTTACTTTACACCTACAAACAAACACCTCAAGACAGCTTGGTAAATGAGTCGAGTACACGTATTCAAAGTGTTGAATCTCATCCACAATGTCTTAATTAACAGCGACATGTGAGGCTATTGCTTCTCGGTCGGGTTTGTTTTAATTTTTAACTAAATAAGGATAAACCAGGTTTCAAACCAAGCTGAGTATCGACAATCTTGTCTATAATTACTTGTATATTCTGTATTATGTTTTCGCTCCATCTCGCTAATGGTTCATCAATATTTCAAGGCACTTTTAGTGTAAGTTTAAAAAATTACGGTAGTATAAATTTCTATGAGAAATTCAAAAAAATGTTCATAATCCTCTAGCACGTAAATAACATTTTAATTTATTCCCTGTAGTAAAACGGAAATTTTATCTTATTAATGTACAATTTTGATAAAATAGTGAAAGACACCGTAAATATCGTTTGTCGGACACATTTAGGTCGATCATATACCTTATAGACCTTGAAGCGATTTCCCTCCAAGTAAACCGATTTGTTTTATTGTTTAAAAAGTCGTGAATATAAAAAAGAACCATTGAAAAAAAATAACGATAGAAAAACATAGCCAATGTCACGACGGATGCTAACTAAAGGGTTGGTGTCCATACATTACCAAACAAAAAAAATTTTTGGATTACACCTATATTCAAAATTAGTAGTTTTTTTAAATTAATTTAAAAAAATATTTTTTTTTTAATAGTTAATATCCCAATACATCTGTTGACTTCTTGAAACAGCGTTAAGCGTGTAGCACTTCCATTTAGCACAGTTAGATTCCTTAGACGAAATACATTACTTCACAAACACAAAACGAAGTGGTTCACGAAAAGAATGCAAATGTGCCGGCTGTAGTTAATTTTTAAAAATTGCCCCAAAAACATAAAATACTTCAAAAGGCCAGCTAGGGAAGGCTTCCCAAAGATTTTAGGTTACAACACATATTTTTAGCTTAGTCAAAACCCCGTATCGGCATGTCTTTAAGTACCCTGGGCAGCCTCGTTAACAGAGACTTAAATTTGGCACCCCTTAACCCAAACCCTTAAGCTCGCCGGACAAAACCTTCACTCACCACCTAGTGACAAACGTAAGTCAAAGGATATGACACACGCAAGCGGCTTTTTTCAATCAATCGTTTTGAAGAACAGCTTGAATAAATCAAAATCTGCAGTTAAGACGAAATTTCCCCTCTCTCTTTTTCGCCTGTGTACGTTATCCTTCACCCCACATAACTTAAAATGTATAAGGGAGATCGACACAACGGGCTTTATTATCTCCCGGGAGGTACTCGTTCTTTGACTTACGTCGTAAAGAAACTAAGTCTTATTTAAGACGGCTAAATTATATTATATATTCTATCGTGATTAAAATTTTAATTTGTTTGGAAATTAAAATACAAAACTATTCGGTAACTTTGAATGATGAGTGCATTTTTAATGATCTTTGTTGCATGCAGACATTTAATTTGCAATTAAAAACCGTTAACAAATTAAATTCCTTGCAGACTAAAAAAAAAAATATTTGTTCTCGTTGAGTTTCAGCATTTTAATAATTATCATCCCCCATAATTAAAATCGGTTTTAAAAAAGAATAGATATTTTTTTTCACTTAGCTAGTCGGTCAAGTATAACTCTTTGCAGAGAAAGTGAAAAGTCTATAATTAATAATTAATAAAAAAAGTGATGTATTAAATAAGATTACACAGTGTTAGGAGAAAATAGTTTAATATAAAAACATAAAGAAATTGTTGGAATTTATATTGATATGTATAGATTGTAATATTATATATTTTAAAATATAATAGATTCATTAATTTATTAAAAATGATAAAAACGTGTTTTTTGTTTAAAGTAGAGTAGATCAAAAAAAATAGCCGCTACTATGATTTAAAAACTCAATAAATAAATAATAAAAAAAAGTTTGGATAAAAGAATTTTTGTGTGAAATTTTGATAATAAATTGTGATGGACAGAAAACAGCAATGATTTCAGAAATGTGTCTATAATATTGATGATGATTGATTGATTTGTGTTTATGGTAAGTAGAGTAGATGCAAAAAAATGCCCCATAGATTAAGAATTCATATAGAATAAAAAAAAATTTGGGTGTAAAGCAAAA
>JAMZAV010013550.1:0-15893 GCA_024449915.1 Sweltsa coloradensis | reverse complement strand
ATTTATTAAAAAAGAAAAACACAAACCCAAAAAAAAGAAATTTGTTTTAAAAAAAAATTTTAAATCGGACAATCCCTTTATTTGGAAATTAGTTTATGATTGGGGGATTTTTTCACGCCCGAGCGGTACCCGGGTTTGGGGAGACGAAAAAACTACGCATGCGGGATGGACGCAAACGCGTTCACCGGAATGCCAGACCTGGGAAAGGGAAAAGAATTCTTTGGATCATGGTAGACCGATCTAACAAATCTCTCGTTACTAACGTCTGCCCGTCCCACGACGATTTTCGTTAAAGGCCCGCCATGACGTCACCCGGGCGCACGGCTGGCCACCTGCCGGGGGTGTAAAAGGGGTGTACAGTGGGGGTGGGGAAACGGTCAAAACGAGTGTTTTTTACTAATCTTTCAAAGCGAATTCATTTACATCGGCAGTTACATAAGATACCCATCTTCAATTTTTGGTGTCATTTTCATTTTTTTCCGTTATAAGAAACCACACAAATAATCATGGGATAGAGGGAAAAAAAGTTCTAAAAAAGTTTTTAATCATACCACCCCCCAATCCATCAACAAGTTATCAATATAAACATAAAAACAATAGTAACATAATAAAATTAAAATAGTATAAAGAAAATTTATAAGTTTAATTTAAATTAATAATGATAATAATTATGTACACCGTTTTCTTGATTTTCATTGTAGGCCAAATTTTTTTATTTTTGAAATTTTTTGATATTTTAAAAATAATTATTAATATTATTTTCATTTTTATATTATATAAAGTTTTTAAACATAAGTCCCTTTAAGAACATAGTAATTGATTTAAGCAGTGTGAAAAGTTTGCCCCGATGGGGTTCAACCCCCGACCTCCGGGTTAAAAGTGCCATGCTCTACCAATTAGCCACCGAGACAACGAACAAATCTTTTTAAAATGTATTGTTTTGAATGTTGCCTCCATACATAAATCAACGAAAACTGCAAGTTTTCTGTCAAAAATTTAAAGATCACTGAATAATCCAAAACGTTCATCCCCATGGTTGGGTAGTAAAATATAAAGTTTTTAAGCTAACCCGTTTAAAAAGGGCAAAAACCCCAAAAAATTATTTTTAAACTGTTTAGCACAATACTTCACTTAAATTAAATGCATTTAAAATTTTTTTTTTTGTAACTGTGTTTTAACAAAATTTTTTTTTTTTTTTGACCCAGAAAATTGAAAAAATTGGTGTTTTGGGGAATTTTAAAATCGGCTTTAACCTGCTTTTTTTTGGTCCTATAGATATAGAGATAGCCCAATCTAAAATACCCCTTTAAAACATCGTGTCTTAAAAACTGTGCAAAATATCCCCTCAAACACGAAAAAATATGCTTTCCCAAAATCACACCCCATCTTGGTTATCAGCATATTTTGCCCCGGGGGGAAAAAATTGCCAATTTTCAAAACAAATATTTTTTTTTAAAAACTTTTTTTTTTTTTTTCCTTTTTTTTTTTTTTTTTGGTTTTCCAAAGTCACGGGGCTAAAGATCGACCCATGTTTTTTTCTTATAGGAGATTTTTGGCGATGGGACCTAGCTCGAAAAATTCATGTTTGACAATTTTCACCTTTCCTGATTTTCCCCAATTCGCCCCAGCTCTTCGAGCCTTGACGGAGCTCTTCCATCACCCCCTCTTATCGGCGATAGTCCCCCCAAAAGTCCTAGCTCACGCCCTAGTTGGGGTAGGGGGGGTGTATTGAGTCGTCTCGTGCTGCTGGTTCGAAGTACGTACTGCACCTGGGGTAAAAAGGATCCCATTCCCTTGTTTTTCCCCAACGAAAATACCCGGATATTCCCCTACTTTTTTGTTCTTCTCTCGATGGATTCGCTGCGGGTGATAACAAGGGGAAAAATAAAACCCCTTTACGTATAAGCTTTCAGGCCCCCTAAATTTCTCAATCGCTAGTTGCTCCCGTTGTCGACAAGATCAAGGGCGGTGCCCCCTGCTCGAGAAAGAGGGAAATTTGACAGTGGCTGCAAAAACAGTGAGACGTCGTTTGACGCTAAGGAAACAGATATGCCTTTCGTGTGGCAGTCCTGAAAAGACCAAGAAAAATTTTTCTGTTTTCAATGAGGAGGGAGTGGGCCCAATCAGGTCAATCGTCGGGACCTCTCCGGATGTGATGGGGGTTTGGGGGATTAACAATCCCGCAGACGTCTCTGTAAATTTTGTTTGGGCAACCCCTGGCATCCCGCACGTATTTGCAATCCGCTTCATCTTTGTCCAATAGTATCTAGGGAAAGCCGGCTCGGGTCTGAACATTCCTCGGGGCCACCCTGGGGCGTATCGGGGCTTTACAAGGCTTCTTTCGTAGCTCGCGGGTAGGACTTTTTTTAAAATTTTTCTTTTTCCCGGGACTTCTTAAAAACCAGCGCAAAAACTTCCACACAGGATGCCTCTGTCCCCCAAGGGATAATCCGGGGGCCCTGGGGGTGCTATCCCTTCTAAACTCTACTTTCCCCCGCCTCGGACAATGCTCGGGTAAAACGGGCAGACCCTTTTGGGTGGAAACCGTGAAGTCTAATTTGGGGAGTCTTACTCCCCATCGGGGGAGTCGGCCAATGGGGCCTTCAGTTGTGGAGCCACAAAGACATGATGGTCCGTCACACGGGAAAGGACGACCCCTCAAGTGGGGGCCGATACCTTCTCCCCCCAAAGAACCCCGAGACATTCCTTCTCGGTGGCCGAAACTTCTGCTCTGCCTTCGTCAGAGTTCTACTGCCGTAGCTGACGTTTTCCCCGCCCTTAGATCTTTGACAAAAACAAAACCCTGGGCCAACTTTTGGATGACGGTCTGCAAAAAAAGGGCTTTGGGGAAATCTGGACAAGCTGAACAGGAGCACAGAAAGATTCCCTTAACCTTAAAAAAGGGGCCCCCATTCCCCCCGGCGTCCATTCAAATTTGGAGTTCTTCTTTTGCAGAGCTGTAAAGGAGATACTGGGTGGAAAAACCCTTAAATGAATCTACGATCCCAGGATCCCTTTTCCCTAGGAATCTCCAGCCTCATCATTTTCGTCAGCCCGGGAAGTTCACTACGAGTCCCTTGTGGGGGGTCTCGTGTAGTCCGCTACATCCAAAGTACCCTAGGAAACGAATTTTTTAAAGGGAAAGAACTGACATTCTCAACTTTTAAGTGCAAGGCCCCTCTCGTGTCTGCGAAATATCTCTGCGAGTACTTCCGGGGTGCTTCCGGAACGTCGGGGTGGCGCCCATAATGCGTTCATATACAAAAAAAACGTAGGTTTCCCAACCCCCGGCCCGGGGACTCGATAAATCAGACGGGCCCAGGTGGCAGGGCTTTGTGCAGACATAAGGCATACGCTTGAACTGGAACAGCCCCTCGCCCGGGGGAGGGTGAACGCATCCTCCCCCGGTTTGACGTTCTACGGAATTTTGCCAAAAGGCGTTCTTTATGTGCAGAGAAAAAGATAACGGCTCCCCCTAACCTATCCGGTTTTGCTGATACTATGGGATTGGGTGGGCGTCCTTTTTTCGTCAGGGCATTAACTCGCCGATAATCTCACAAAAGGAGTCGCGGGGGGGCTTTTCACCATAAAAGGGGGTGAACCCCAAAACGGGCTTTTGGAGGCTCTATTATACCACCCTCGAGAGGGAGTCAAGTTTTTTTCAACGCCTTTCCCTATGGCGACACTGGATAATAGCGCTGCTCACTGGTACGCGTCTCCAGTATCAATGCGGTTTTCCCCAGTGGTGTTGGATTGCCATCGGGGGGCTCTGCTAGAAGGTTTTTTTTATCGAGAAGTTCTTCAGTACCAGTCCGTTCGGCGGTGAGTTTTCTCTCGGTGCGGATTTCTTTAAGAGAGCGACCGTAACCTCCAGTTCAAAAAAAGCCCGGGTTCCCCTTGAACACACCCCGGGACGAGCTTTACCCTTTTCCCAAAAAGTCTTTTCCTAATCTCAGGTTACCTTTACTGACGGTACCACTAACACAGAAAGCAATATTTCTATCTTGTAGAAAAAGGGGCAAGCCACCAACCCCTTCATCGCAAGCTGGCCCATTCGCGGTTAAAAAATCGACCTGCGCGGGTTGCAGTTTGAACCTAGTTTTTAAATTTGGGTTGCCATCCCCCTCACTAAAAATGTTCGGAGGCCCCGAGTCTAAGCCTTTCATGGGACTCCAATACTTTACGTTAATAGGCCGCCATCTACACGACTACGAGCTAAGGACCCTCGATATTTAGGAGGGGCTGCGGGTCTTTTTTCGTATGTAGCCTGAGAATAGTTTGGTTACACCTGGGCTCCCTACTCGAGGAACCACGCTTTTCCCCCTTTTTTTTTACATTAGGGGGGCCGGGTCTGTATCGTTTTCCGCTCCCACAGCCCTGGGGGTAGGCATATGGGAAAAACGGTGGCCTATGGTTTAAAATTCCAGCAAGATAAGCTGGTGCGGCTGGCAGGAAGCAGGTTCGTCGTGATGATTTTCTTCGTTTGGGCCCTAGGCCTAACGACACCACGGAAGGCTAAGTCTGGCTCCATGAAGACTAGTATATTTATTCGGTGGACGGAACTGTTGAGCCATCACGCGGCTTTCTTCCAACCTAGGCCAAGGGAAAGCGAATTTTCCGTGGAGTCGAGCTTTTGGAGACAGATTTTTCCATCAGATACGGTAAAATGTTTTCTTAATTTCTTTAGCTGTTGGGCCGCATCTACCTCAAAATAAAAACGGGGGAAGGGTCCATTCCAAAGGGTATAATCCAACGGCTCGGTCCCCCCTGCGTTCGTGTTCGGATCCCCGACATGAGCCTGTCATCGTAGTGCTGGGCTAAAATTCGCGTCTTAGTTCCACCACAAAATCGTCCCGGGACGGGATCGCCTTTGATGACGGAACCCAAAAAAGCGCGCCCCCTGAAAGAGGTCACGGCCCCCGACCAAGATTTTCCCGGAAAACGTTGCGCGCAAGCGAGTCGCCCAACGCACCAAAAAGCCCCAAAGGCTAGAGGGGGACTCTTCCCCATAAACACAACCCCCCATTTTGATACTGGTCATGTTTCCTTTAATGGGGTTGGCCCTTGGCAATCCCCTCCTGGGGGGATTTCCGCTGCCCATACCCCCGGGCTTAAATTTAAATGTTCTTTACCAGAGCAACCTGCGGCCTTTTTTCATCCAGTCTGGGAAAATAGAGAGACGACGCAAAAAACGCAAACTGCCTGCTGATCGCTCGGCTCTTCAGGGGCCCCCTTCAAAATGGGAAATCGACGTAGCAACCTTGCTATTTTCTTCGAATAGCCGTAAATTCCCCGTAAATTTCTCCCCTTTTGTCAGGTTCCGTACGCTGGGGCTTAGGGGACAACAAAAAACAACCACACTCTCAAAAAAGCCTTGACTAAACTAAAACAAAACTTTAAGAAAAAAACCTACAATCACGGCCTCCCACAGTTGGTGCCAATTCTGTGACATTCCCCTGTCCTATAGGAATACCAAAGTGTCCGGCAGCTTCAGTGGAGAAGGGGCGTGGGCGATGCGGTGGGTGTTTGGGTTTTTTGGGGGCGCCATTTGCAAAAAATAAATTACGGGGAAAGTCCAGAAGGAACGAAGAAGTTTCTACGAATACAGGAAAGGAAAAGTTTATCATAAAGAAGTCAAGTTTTTTGTAGAAGTGAGCCAGCAAAACTTAAAGGTCGAAAAGGAATAACGTGGGGGGGGGTCCCCACTTTAAAGAAATGACGATAAGAGGGGAAATATTAAAGGGGCTGAAAATCAATCAAAAAAAAGAAAATTCAGTCAAGCATTACCAAGACACTCAATGGTTTTTTAAATGTAACAATTTACCTTGCCACACTTTAGGGGGCCTACTTAGCCTAGAAAATATACAGGTTATACACATTCAAAATAGGGGGCCTACAAAGCCTAAAAAATTTATACGGTTATACATTTCACAATTAATAACCATTTCCTGGGAAGTGGGGCTAGTACCCAAAAACTAAAAGGTTGACCTCAGTTAGGCTACAGGTCATGCATGTCCCCTTTTACACAAAAAAGGCCATTTGCAGGAAATTAGGGCAATCTTGGGCCCGAAGTAATTGTAAATTTCTAGTTTCTTCCAAGCTTACTGGTCTCAAAACCTTGGGGCCCCAAAAGGCAGTAAACCGTGGAATTTTTATATTTAAAAATTTTTAATACAAATCAGTGGTGTACCACCTCAAATTACCCCAGGCCCCTGGCCTAGTATTTCGAAATACCTGAACTTATCTCATTGAGCCATCGTAGGCCTAGATCGGGTCTTAAACCCAAGATCCCTTCTGCAAAAAGATCAACGGGTGTAGTATTTGTGATGCTATTATTTTTAGAAAACATATGAACACAAAAGATGTATGAGTACAGGAAATCTAGACAGAGACCTTCATCCCAACCCAAGACGCCCACCCAACGTCTGATAAAAATGCCTAAGGCGAAATACCCAATAGGCTGTTATTACATTCCCTTTTCTATGGATACATAACGTAAATGATTACTTATAATGGTAATTATCAAAGCAAGAAAAAACAAAAATCGTATGACCCCTACTTAGTAAACAGAAAAAACAAAAGAAAAAAAGAATAAAAGCCCTTTTTTTTTGGGTGCTTTTATCACTCTCCGCTTTCGGGGTGAGACCTGGGGACGGGCTATTTCGGTGACAGGGATTTCACTGCCGGGGGAAAGTGTGCAAACTTGTTCCGGGGTTCTTCATCCAAGTTTTGGCTGTTGCCCTTTAACTGGGAACTTTCCGCTTCTTTCCCTGGTGGTATTGCACCAGGGAAAGTAGAGGGAACGTTCCCCGGATTGTTCCTTCGGGCTTGCAATTGTGTCGAACGCGGACCAGGTTTAAAGTAAAGATTCTCCGACCGTTCATATCTGTCACCCGATGGATTCCTACTGGGGGGGGCTTCAACTCTAATGGCGATGTCCCCTGTCGTATTTTATTTTCTGCTTGGCTTTCTAACCAATCTTTTTCCGAACAGTTTATCTAGTTTTCTGTTAGGGAGGGATTTTCTGAAGCTGGGGGTAGGGTTGTTCTAAGCTTGCGGCCCATCGCAACTCCGCGGGATGTACCCGTTTCAAGTGGACTGCTACGTACGAAAAAAATCCCAAAATGGGTCAGCAGCTTTTTAAAAATGCTCTTGACATTTTAAAAACCGCTCGCTCTCCCTACATTGAGCGAGGAATCTAGGACTATTGTCACGTGTTTAAAACCCCTACGATAGGAAAGTGCAAAAGACCCCAGATTTTAAATTGTGCACCGTGCCCCGATACGACTTCTTCTGGAATGCCCGAAAACTGGCAAGGTTGATTGATCTTTTTTATGCATATTTGCTAGAATGAATGGTAGAATAACCTTCGGAAACCCGATAATAATCGACAATTTTAAGGGATGTTTATCCTTTTAAATGAAAAAGACCATGGGCCCCCTTTTGCCACGCTCGTTTGGGGGGCGGATGGCTTCATTTGGTTTACAAGGGTTTGTTCTTTCTTCAAACAGGACTGACATTTTGGAAACCATGTTTTAATGTGTTGTCCAAACGAAGGGGACCAAGAGAGCACGAGCACGCCCCTGCACTTTTTGATTCCAAAGTCCCTTTATGGGTGGATTTCAAAACCTCCTTTTTCATACCTACTGGATGGAGTCGGTTTTCTTTTTATAGTAGGTCAGTTAATGTCAGGGTTTTCTTTTCCTGAAAAAAAGGTAGACTGTGGTATAAAGATTTTGGTTTGGCCCCGCCCTTTTTGATGTATTTCTGACCCAAATTGCAGGGGTGTCAGCCCCCTGAGCTTGCTTTATTTCACTCAAGCGCTTGTCAGGCCGGGAACTCGTACAACATGTCCCACAAAAATTATCCCTCTGGAAGCACATCCTTTACCGAAAATGACACTTACAGGTTCTCTGGGTAAGTTCACTGTATACAAGTCCCTTTTCCCGGTACAGAGATACAGTGAACGAAAAATTTATGAGCCTCAGCCTCATTCGTAGAATCCTTGGTGAAATGGCAATATTCTTTCCCCTGACGGCACCAAGGGGAGGTATCGGTTCGAATCTGAAGTCCCTTTCCCAAAAGGAAGTTTTCGAACTTTTCACCACGCCCATACAAATTCCTAGGCCTCTTTTCTATTGAGCATACCTGTTTGTTGGGGTAGGGCTCTGGACGCAAAGCAACAGGACGCCAGACTCCAGTCTTGTCTTTTTTTCCCTCACGGCTCCCAATCCCTAAGAGGAGCATCGTTCAACGAATTGGTTATTAATCATAAAAAAAAAGGGGGGGTGCAGTCGAAAGCTCCGTTTTTTTGTGCTGGAACGCCTCTTCTTGCAGAGACCCCCCACAAAGGATTTGATTTATTAACAAAAATGCGTATCGGCGTGTTTGCAGCCAGGTTGGGGACAAATTTGGACATCTGGTTAAAACCCTGCCCAAAAAGCCTACGAACGCCCGAATCAGGACTCTTCATTTTGGAGATGAAAACCTTCCCAACAAACATTATCTTGGGTCCCGTGGGAAAGTTAAGGAAAGTGCGGGTTAACTGCGGGAAGCGGGACGTCTCACGGGACCCGCGGGGGGGTTTAAGGGACGCCGTATTTTGGGAAATTAGGGGCGTCCGCAAGGGAAAAGCGAGGGAAAGGGTTTCGGGACGTCCCCGGTCTGGGAAAATCACGGGACGTCCCGCACGGGGCCCGCGAGGGAAGGTTAGGGACGTCCCGCACGGGAAGCGCGAGGGAAAAATCAGGGGCGTCCCGCACGGGAAACGAAAGGGAAGGTTAAGGGACGTCCCGTTTTGGGGAAAGTACGGGCGTCCCGCAAGGGACCCGGGGGGGAAGGTGAAGGGACGTCCCGTCTCGGGGAAAACAGGGACGTCCCGCACGGGACCCGCGAGGGAAAGTTAAGGGACGTCCTGTGCTGGAAAAACACGGGAGTCCCGCATAGTACCCGCGAAAAGGGAAAGGGATTCGGAAAAGATCTACGGGTAACCTGCATGCCCCTTTATTTGAAAAGATCCCGTTAGTCAACATAATTTACTATTTTTCCCTGTGAAACAAAATGGCAATTTTACTCAATCATCTCCACCATAAAGAGTTTGGGGGTGTACATTATTTAAAAAAACCCCCCCCGAAAACCAATCACCTTGGTAATGAAAATTATTATTTTTTTTATTTATTTAAAAACAACAGTGTATGCTCAAAAAATTAAAAAAAAAATTTTTTTGGTATATTATTAAAATTAAAAATAAAATTTTGAACGTTTTTTTTTTATTTTTATTTTCCCCCACGGAGCCAACATTCATCCACACCGAAAAAACATTGAAGTTTAGCAGATAATTTTGTAGCATTTTTGGCCCGCTTTTATTTTTTCCCGTAATACATTTTTTTATGACAAAGAAAAATTCCCTTTCATAAACCCGGTGAAAAAAAAATCCGGAAAAGTTTTTTTTTTTCTTTTCCCTTTGTATTTTGTGTGTTTTTTTAAAAACGATTCGGCTAAACCCATACTCCAATGGGAAACGAGAAAATTTTTTAAAAGGGCCTTGAAATTTTTTGAACTTTAAAATGCCCCGACCCGTCCATTTTACGATATTTTCGATTTTTTAAAAAAACTTCGACTTTAAAACCTCTAGCCTCATGCTTGTTTTTATTTAATGATTTTTTTTTGAGAACCAATTTATGGTTAATATATTCGCGTGAAATTTGAGGCAATCAAAAAAATTTTTTCTCATGAAAAAACACAAAATTTTCGATTTTTTCGACTTAAAAAATTTCTTTTACTTATACCACCTAAATGCTTTATCCTATTTTATTTTAAAAAAATTAATATATTTGTGTGCAATTTTTGCGTATAGAAAAAAAATTTTTTTTTATAAATCACAAAATTTTGCTTTTTTTTTTTGTTTTTTACCCCAAATTTTTCGCCCTTTTAACAACTACATGCTTTATTCGATTGTAAAGTATGTGAATATAATGGCGCCCCTGATCCTCATATCGTCGTCGTTAAAATTAAAACAATAACAAGGTGTCTCGCAGCCCATAGCGATGGGAAAAAAGAAACAATTTTAAAAACGATCGAATAACACATGCCTCAAGCACCAATACGCTCATCCAAAAAAACGCCCCCCCCCCCCCCGAAAAAACGTTTTCGAAGCTTCCTAGTAATCAAAAAATTTCACCATACTCCATGGTTTTACTTTCACCCAATGGACAAAAAAAATATAAGATCTCACATGAGCATTTAATTTTTTTTTTATGTTCCCCAAAAGAATAGTACCTTATTTTTTGGTCAAACCCCGCACGCATCGGACAGCCTATACTTTATTTATGCAGATACACCCGCCTCGGCATTTTTCAACAAATAGAACAAAATATCGAAAATGCGCTGCGCATTGAAAAACATTATTTACTGCCCCCATTTAAAAAAAACCCTACACATTATATAAATACTGAACAATTCCAAAAAATCCAAAAAAATTTAAAAGGGGCTATACGTATAGGGGCCCCAAAGCAAGCACCAATAATTAGAACTCGAGTAAAATTTCTGTTGAATCTATAGGGTGTTTTCCCCTCCCTCAAGCACCTCCGTGGCGTAACGGTTAGATGCGTGGCTTACAGAGGAGAGCGCCCCGCTGGACCGAGTTCGAACACCAAAATTTAAATTTTATAAATTCGCAATTAATACATGTTGTGTTTCCATTACAGGCAATCAATGGTGTCGAAAATAAAACAAAATAGCCCCTGTAAAAGTTTAATAAAATTTTTTTTTTATTTTTTTGTTTAGCCTACATATTTTGCACCTAGAAGCGCTACAGAATACGGGAAAATTTCGGGAAAAGCGGGACTCCCGTGCGGGAAACTAGCGGGAAGATCGCGGGGGGCTTCCCGTGCGGGACCCCTATCGGGGAGTAGGACCTTTTAGGCGGGACCCGACGGGACGTCCCCCAAGGGTCCCGCCCGGGAATGCGGGAAAAAGACTGCGGGAAGATGCGGGAAGACTGCGGGAAAGCCCAAAAAAGTTTGTTTGGGGTTGTCTGGGCAGGTCGAAGCCCTTCCCCCCCCCAATGTAGCAAGGAACTTGAGCTTTGGGGACGCTGAAAAGACATTTTAGGCATTCAGGGGGGTATGGCCCTCCCTTTAATTTTCTTTATACTTTAGTAAACGCTGTCATGTTCCTTTTGATCTTTACCGAAAACCAAGCGTCGTCCAAGTGGCAGATAATCCTTTTAACCCGCGAGTAGTTTGAATTTTGCGTGGTAAAATTCTGGGGAGAAGTAATGCAAAAGGGATTTAATTAAAAAAAATATCTTTCCTTTGGGGGAAAAAAAGTCTTAGCTTTGCAACTTTTGGGGTAATTTAATTTTTCCAAAATCCGCTGTTGGGACGGTTTTGTGAATATTTTAGCCCCGCCAAAATGTCCCCAAGCTTCGTCTATTTTCGGGGAAACATGTGCGCTCCCGCGGACGCTTTTATTTTTGGGGTGTCAAAACCACAAATATCCCCCCAGAACCATCATTCTTCGGTACCCCTACCGTACCTGCACACCCCGTGGTTGGTTCATCCACCCTTTGGATATCACCCCGGTTCTTCCCATTTTCTTGAGTTTCTTGTTGGACCCTTTTCACGAGAGGGAAGTGCCCCCACGAGCGGATAGATATGGAATAGGGTTCAGCACAGGGTTGAGTTTGATTCTACTGCCTTATCTGACCCAGCCCTGTAAACGCTTTTGGGAAAATTACGTTTACAGCGTCGACGTTAGTCAAATCTTTGACGTAGGCCCCTACCCCTTTTGATTTTACCCCCCAAAGGGGGGCCTTGAATTTCTGTCTCCCCAGTAATGGTGTGTTAAAGGGTTTCGAAAAAACAAAATACTTTGAACCCTCTCTTTATCTTGATATTTCAAAATTTCGTTTGAAAATGTCCTTTACCCGACGCAGATTGCCCCGTTCCAATAAGACGCTTGGTTGGGGTACGAGCTTTGATGGAGAATTAGAATGGTATGACCTTCCGAGAAAATGTAACATCGCCCCGTGTCGATCTTGAAACGGGCAGGAACATCTTTTGCGACGACCGTTGCTCCCTAGGACCTTCCTGGCTCTCCACTTCTCCCAGAAAAACTTCTCCATGGCTTCTCTAACTCGAGGTGGGTTTTTTTAGATTTGTGCGGCAAAGTTTTTATAATGTCCCGATGTTGCAGCCACGACACTTTAGTCACTGCAGGGGATCTTTTAAAAAAGTGCATCGGTCGCCATCGCCTACACTTTCCTTTTTTCTTTGGGTGTCGTTGCACCCTGGTTTGGGTTTTTTTTGGGTTTTTTCCCAGTTAGTTTGAACTGCGTCAACATGGTACCCTCTTCCAAAGATCGCGCACTTTTTGTGGCCTTTTATTTCTCGCGCTTCTTTTTTATCAAAAGCCTTTTGAAGAGTAGATAGGATCCATCTGTAGGTTTCTATAATTTTAAAATACGTGGCCAACTATAACCTATCTTTAACTCGGCTTGAAATGGCCTAAACCCCAATGTTTCCCAGGTATACAAAGCAGTTATAAAGGATACAACAGATTTCCCCTTCTTTTTTGTTTGGCTTTATGAAATTTAGCACGTTCAAAATGAATTTCTCCTTTTACAAAAATGAGAATCAAATTTTTCCAGACAAGGGAGTGTCCTGTTTTTGCTCAAGACTGATTTGAAACAGGAGTAAAACTTCTGCCTCATTTCCCATACAATAAATCAAGTTATAACCTTATCACTAGGCCAGTTGAAAGCCCCGAAGAAATTTAAAATCTGTCAAAACCCCCTTCCATTTTGGCAGGAAGGGGGGATCTGAGAAAATAAAAATTTTTAGGGGGTTGAATTGGTATGCCCGTTGGTTTTTAGTGCTTCTTTACTCTGGTTCCCCCCACCGGGGTCCTTCACGCTGGTTCCCGCCCCCGGTGCTAAATTACTTTTGGGTTCCGCCCCCGGGGCTACCTTCACGTGGTTTTGGGGGGATGTTTCAGCTCGTGCCTCCTTTTAGGTTTAAATTCTAAATTTTGCACTTACTTTGAAATGATTAATATGAAAAGGTTTCATACCTTTTCGATACCGCTGCCACCATGTTAAAATCAAAAGGTGTAGTAGTTTGTGATGCTATTTATTATTTAGAAACACATATGAATACACAGATGTGAGTGACTACGGGTATCTAGACAGAGCCCTTCATGCCAACCAAGACGTCCCCCAGACGTTGATGAACCCCTAAGGCGTAATACCCAATGGCTGTTACTTACATTTCACCGTTCCCCCTGGGGGTCTATCGCAACAAAACCCAACGTCAGAATTGGGAAAATGTCACCCTTCGAGACCTGGTACAAATTTTGGGTTGTCCGAACAAAGGAGAAATTTTTAAATTCATATGGACCAGTGAATGTAAATGCTAAGAGCTCCAACTCTAGCTTGACGCGCTCCCTAGGAAAACATAAAAACCCCCTAAAAAATATAAACTGTCATATGGGCAGTGTTTTGTAAATGCAAAGAGCTACACTGCTTAGCTTAAAACACCAGTCATAGGGACAAAAAATTATAGGCCAGATGGGCACACGGGGGCTAGGGTTTGTGAGCCATAGCAATATGGAATAAATTTCGTCTAGCACCCACATACTAGGAAGAGTAAGCCGGGTGAAACTGTAAGAAAAAGGCCCTGATACTATTTGGAGAATTTAATAAGGTCTAAAGGGTTTTTGGTGGCCCTAGGGCTTAGGCCTAGCTTGGCCTACAGATTTATTGTTTCAACTAACACAGTCCAAAAAATGTATGGCTACATTACCCCACAGCCTGAAGCTTGACACAGAAAAAAACCTTTGGGTCTCCTCCTAGGTAGCCTACAGGGTAGGCCCATCTGTCGGTTTTGGGGTCTGCTTTGGCCTAACATTGGCCTATCTTTTCTTCCCTTTAAAATCGGGGCGCTGAGGTGTAAAAAACCGGGGGTAGGCCTAGCCTAGCACGGATAACGGCGAAGGGGGCAAGGGGAATTCTCTGGCGGCCTTGGGCCCAAGGTTGGCAATCCTTGCCACGATCCACAAGACGGGGACCCACGGGAAAATCCAAAATTTTGTTTTAAAAGAAAGAATACTAAGAAAAACGTTCAACGAATCAAGCTTTGAAAAATCCCGGCCAGAGTGAAACGGTAAATTAACTCCCCAACTAAATGGATAAAAAAGGCTACCCAGCCAACTCTGCTCAGGAATACGGGAACCCACAATCGTGAAGAATATTTTCTAGAGGAATTAGAAGTTTTTTTTCCCCCTAAGGCTTGCTGTGGAAAGAAAACCCAACTGTCAATTACTTTAAAACTCTAAAACCGTCTTCTTCCACACCCATCCCCGCCCGATCGCGCCCCACTCCCGCGCATCCGCCGCGCCCCGGAGGGGAAAAAAATGGTACTGGCGGCTAAAACCTTTTTGGGCGATGGGTCCCCCTGGGTGCCAAGTTTGTAGCTGTAGGCTAAGGCGGGGGTTTTTTTAAAAGTCACAGTAGAATCACTAACTTTATGTTTTCAAAACAAAACAGACAATGTAAACTATTATTTACTATTTTCATGCGAAAGGGCGCAACAACCCTGACCCATTGTCATTAATTAATTAACACCAAAAAAACCATATTATTTTTTAATTATACAACTCTTTAAAGACTCAAAAAAAATCATAAATTGTTGAAACTAACGAAATCTTGCAAAGTTTTTATTGTACTCATACAAAGTAAACTTAAAAAAAAAAACTTTTTTAATTTCCTTATTATTAGTAATATTTATTACATCTATGAAAAAAAAAAGACGGAAAATTTTAGCAAATGTAGAGAAGGATATAATCGAAAAACCAAAGAGCCAGGGTCCTTCCTGTTCCTGGTTGCTCCCAACTTTGGTGGAAATCAAAATTTTGCAACAATGATCGATTCCCGTTGGCTTCAAAACATTCGCACTCTCACTCCCCAGTCTGGCGCAGCACACGCACACCCCCAGCACGGGTATACCCGCTCCACGGAGCTACAAGGTCGACCTTTAGATAAACCAAAAATCGAGGCATGGTTTTTTACTCGGCTTGGTCCGGGGAAACCCCCAAGCACAGCCGCAGCACAAACTTTTAAATTGCAAACGCTCGACCCCCAAAAGTACAAAACAGGCACGAACGTCCGGCGGCGCGCAATCTTTCAATTCCCCGGTTTTGAATTGAACCCCCTGACCCATTCTGTCAAATAAAGTACAATATACTCGTACTTTAAAAATTTTCCCGCCATGCTAAAGTTTTTCCCTCACTTGTTAAATATAACAAAATTTATACAACGTATATCCCGTTCATTTTTGTATGACACATACTTATACTAAATTAATGCATTTTTATCTCTATTATATCACACTTGGCTTCAACTGCCTCCAAGGGAAAAACCAGACTCCAACAAAATAAGGCTTTGGCCCAGACACATATATCTCTTCCCTCCAAAATTTTTAACTTCAACTAACCCTGGAAACAAGACGTTAATGACCTTTGTTTTTTTAAAAAAGGGCCCTTTTTCGGAAAAACGTTGCCGACAAACCAAAATTCTGGTAGGGGTGTAGATATTTCAAAGTCTCCCCTTTATAAGTAATGTCTATGGTCTTCTTTGAGTCTTTTTTCTTTCGTTTCTCCTGGACTTGTTTCATAATTCCCGTACTTTCCCTGTTTTCCGTATACGAGAACACGTACACTGCTTTCCCCCCTAATTCAGTGAGGGTTTTTAACCCACGTCAAGGGGGGAAAGAGGGGCCCGCCAAAAATGAGCTCATACGGGGAGCTGGTTTTAAGCCTGAAGACACATTATATGAAAAAAAGCCATGGGCCAACAAACAGGTTCCCAGTCTTTTTTTGCTTTTTTCTTTTTT
>JAMZAV010013549.1:0-26612 GCA_024449915.1 Sweltsa coloradensis | reverse complement strand
GCACCTCAATTAGAGGTAGAGAATGTAGCACCCATCTGGACGTGAACGATTGAGCTCAATTCACTCTCATCATATGAAGATTAGCTACTACTGCGGAAGATCTACAGCCCAATTTAGACGATTCCACTGCAGACCGAGACTACCAAAGACCTCGACGTTTAGGAGCAGGCAAACGGCCTGAATATCTAAAAAGATTTTGTAGTCTAGGCCTCTCTGGCACTCATAATTTTACATGTCTGAGGGCAGACATTTTGTCAGGATGCCCGAATGTTAGAGATCTTTTACCTATGTTGCACTACTGCACATACAGCAAGCTGTGGGTAAGACGCCCTCTTGTGGTTTTGTTATGAACTAGGAGTAGAACATTGTTGTGAATAGAAGAAGGGAGTATTATGTTATTATTTGATTGCAAGTTGATGAGAATACAGATTGTCTTTATTTAAACAGTGTTATTAATGTAGTTAGCTCGTGCCAGACCCTCCAGAACAGATTCCAGCTATTCCAGCTAACATTTCAGAAGTGGGATAGATTTCAGCTAACTATATGGTCGTGCATTTGGCACAGAGCATTGCTCTGCATATCGTATCTCATCTCGCAAACATCAGCTGGTAAGTATAAAAGAGAAGTATATATACTCCCCGAAAAGATGCGACCTCTGGCAGTCGTCGTCGGGGACCTCTACCCCTTCCCTGACAACCCCCTTGACGACGATGACTATGATAACACGAACGATGCAAAAGACGATGACGACCACGACGTGAGAACCCCCTTTTCTTTCACCTACTCGTGGCTGGTTCTGACCAGCATAGGATTTTCCTCCCTAAATCCCTTAGAGTGGGCATCATAACCGAACGGTTGACGCGCCCTGAAACCAAAACTAAAAACCATTTTCTCTGTTCGCCTCCCTAAGCTGAAATTGTCTTTAATTTTTCATTGACGCTGGAGGCAGTATCTATACAAGTGTAGGAGTCGTACACTAGCTGGCCGTTCCATTTAGCCTGGGGTGTATCTGTTGATCAAGTGTCTGTGACCACAAATGTTTGTTCAATGATTATACTAGGGAAACGCTCAAGTCGTTGTTAAACGAGTTAGTGAGCCATGTGTTGAGTACCCGGTAACGTTCCCTTTCCTCCTCATATACCTAGGGCCTACCTAGCCTATCGTAGGCTAGAGTGGCGCATTATGGCCTTACAGTTGACGCGCCCGTATACCAACTAAACTCAAAACCCTATTTTTATACATGTATAATAATTATCATCAAACTTAAATGCAAATGTTCCCGGGTACTCAACACATGGCTCACTCACTCGTCCAACAACGACTTTGGCGTTTCCATAGTGTTATTCTAGGTTTCCACATGTCAAACAAAATTCAAGTAAAGTTCTTTACTCCATTATACAGGTACAACTTTATTACACATACATATTATATTTAACAATAACATTACACTGTTCACTTGAAAACTCGCTACATTAGACGAGCTTGTAATACACATTACTAGCATATTCCTGAATACAAAAACAGTGCCTCTCCTTCGATGTACTTCATACATCATTAGATGCGTCTTGATAACATTTAATACTAGGTAGGTTGCGTTAGTTACTTATAATATTGTTAATATGTAGATTTATCACTTCTACAATAATTAGTTTGAATTGTTCTTACGGCATCATTGTCCTAGCGGTATTGGAATGCATTTTTTTTTTAATTGATGCGTTTTTTCAGTATTCCCTCCGAGTATTGGAATGAATGTAGTTTATGCATCTCTTATTCTAATCGAGTCAGTTTACTCTGTGTTTGCGGTAATGGCGACACTGCAAACACGATATTGGAATAATGCATATGGATGATGTCCAATCAAGAGAATGCCATTTGTTGTGTCAGGTCAATGCGTTATAGTATTGTCACGGTTTCTTGTCAACCTTTTAAAATCGTGAATCATACTTAGATAATATAAATGTCCACATTACCTTTATATAATTATTGTTGACAAAGTTATGAATGAAATATCAACTTTTGAATTACATCGTAAATGTTATGATCTCAAAAGGGTGATACATGTAAATACTAAACGGATCGTCTTACAACAACAAAATAGATTAAATATTTCCCAATGGACGTGCTTTGTAATATAAATTTATGAAATCCAAGTCTCGCGTATTTGAGATTTTCCTCCAGGCTTTTATCATAAGAGCAAAATACCACAGAAACTCGCTCGCTATCTTCTATCGGATTCTTGTATTGAGAAATGAAAATGTCCATCAGTTTCTATATAGATCTCTATCCCCTACTTATTTTCCTATAGACTCCATTTTAAAAAAAAAATAATCATATTTAAATTATAAATATAACAATATTATTAATGGCATAGAGATCAGTTCTAACCATATAGGACGGCTGCGTTTAAGTTGTTCATCAAGATTCTAGAGTACCGTCATGGGGTTCAAGTTGCGTGCTTTCTTATGATGACGTGCTTAGCGCTTTCTGTGAGCTTGTCGGTGCCAGCATCGAATAGAGGCGATTCAACATCAGACGAGTCTCGAGTCCTCATCATCATAGGAGACACGACATCAGAGTAGTTGACGATTCTCTCTGTCCTGCAAATAAATAAAGCTGTATACAGTCTCTTCTGCTAAACAAAACCTTCGACAACCCCGCAATGAACAAGGACACGATAAATGAATCCAATTAGATCTGTTAACATGATTCATTTTAAGTCAGGGTCCCTTATGATAACTCATCTTACATATTCACCTCACCCGTTATCTTATTAAGAGCTACCCCAGAAAATTATTTTTAACCACATAATCTATAGCATAGTACCGTTTTAAAAGTTATATCTTGTAACTGTGATTTTACACGAATGTTTCGAGTTTTTTAATTCTGAAATTGGCGAAAATTGGCGTTTTGGGGAATTTCTTTAATCGGGTTTAACCTGGTAATTTTTTGTTCCATATTGATACTAGAGAATCGTACCAATCTTAAATGGCCCTTTGTAACATCGTGTCTTGAAACTGTGCTCAAATATACACTCAAACATGCAAAAATATGCCTTCCAAAATCACATTCTTTCTTGGTAATCAGCATCCCACACATAACAAAAAAAATTGTAAAAAAACAGCCAAAATTACCACTCCCAAAAAAAAAAATCTAAAAAGGGGCCAAGTCTCTACCCTTAAATTAAAGGCTCTACGGACCCTGTATTATTTCGGGTGTTTTCAGTGGTTTTGTACTTTCCCTCGACAAAGACACAGTTGAGATACGGTTTAATTTTTTTTTTTTTCTACTCAGTAAAAAAGTCCAATGAACGGGGTTGTGTACTTTTTCCAAAAAAGCCCTTTTTTTTAAATAAAATTATTAAATTTTTGGGGGAAAATTTTTAAAATTTTCCCTTTTTTTTTCGAATTTTTTTTTGGGGTTTCCAACACTTTTTGGAAAAATGTACACAACAACTGAAAATACACCTTCAACTAGCTTCCAAAATCTGAGAATTTTTTGAAAGGGGGTCCGCTGTACAATGGGAAAACGGAAGTTTCGGGGCTATTTTAAAGGGTTTTTTTTCTCACAAGTGGCACAAACCCAGCGATACGAAGCTTTTTCACCCATTTGAGTGACAGGTTAGAATTTTTTTAAAATTGTTCTGATTGGCGCATGCTTGCTCGTGAAACTACTGCAGGACACCATTTGAACATTATGCATAGATCTGGCTATAGAATGCTATGTTTTGGCTTAAAGTTTTTGACCTTACAGCAATTTTTCGATACCGGGCATCCCAAATATCAATTTTTTACAGTACAACCCCAGTATTTTTGGATTCGAACCTCAGTGGGGACAATTTTGTTATTATTTCCAACACAAAAGAATGAAACTATTTTTAATACATCCAGCACGGGGGGTTTTACATTTATGCTCTTTTGAGCTCAAAATTTTTTATGCACGGAATTGAAGAAAGAAAATTTTCTTTGAAGTTTTAATTTTAAGATCGTCCTTTGAGCTTTGGATGTAAAAATATAAATTTGAGTGGAAGGGGGGGGGGCGAGAGAGGAGGGGGCCTGGCAACAATCCATTTTTTTGGGACGGCATCTCTAATAGGAGAAAAAATGGGGGGAATCACGCGGAAAACCACTTTCAGGAGATAATAAACTAACTGAATAAGATTTTTTTCGACTTTATTTGGCAATTTCAATAAACATTGTAAGACTAATTTTTGGGATAAGATTTAATATAATGGTATTAAAACGTGTACCACGAGGATTGAACTCGAAAAGGGACTATTTTTTATTTTTTGTTTAAAAAAAATTTAAAAATGAAAAGGGTAAGAATTGCCCCAAAAAACAGAGGTTGGGGTTCAACCCTGGTGGAGGACCTTTTAAATTTATGTTATGATAAACGTCATATCGAAACTATAAAAAAATTGGACATAAAACAAAACAAAACGCTCTGATGTGAATTTGGTTCAATTGCACCCCCCGGTTATAAAAAAAGTAAAATTTTTAAAGTTTTTCTTACTCTCTCTAACTCAAAATCTTCTGAAAAAAATTTAAAAACAATCTGTGTTCCCCCCAAAACTAAAACGAAAATTAAAAATCGTATTTCCGCATTTTATTGGATAAGTTATCTCCATTTTTACACTTTTTTGAAATTTATCAAATAATTACGCTCAACGCATAGGCTACGCTATTTAATTTTGTGCAACATTGCATAACTGTAGGGCCCAGACACCACCGAGTCGTAAATTTTCCAGTGTCAAACGGACACCATCAGCTAACGTTCATTTCGTTTTTGAACATGCAGTGACCTTGTAACCGACGCAATTCTGTCACACGAGATATAGGCAAATCAGTTATTTTCATTAAAATATTTTTCGTGATCATGCTTTTAGCTGATTCCAGGAATTTCACCCATTACTAATCGAGTCCCAAAAGTGTTCCAAATTCATCTCAGATTGCAATCCAAAGTGTCCCGGAAATACCAAAAACAAACCCAAACCCCTTCCGATCATCCGACCGCAAGGGAGATGACGGGGGTTAGATTTACTTTTTTTTTACGGGAAATCAAAGGGTGTAGGGATATTTTAATACCGTCACCGTGTCACATGATACGGCCACAATAATGTAAAATGCTGAGAAAGGGCCCGCTTTCCCCAAAAATTTGGTTTGTTATAAGGGGGATAGGAAATACGTGTAATTTTTTCTTTTTTTTCTAAAAAAAAAAAAATTGTTTAAAAAAACCCAAAAATTCTTAGGGAGGGACCAATAGACGTTTTGTTATTTTACGACGACCAATAAAAAGATAACTTCATTATGAAGGCCACAAAACTTTACTAACCAATCAGGATATCGGTTTTCTTGTTACCAAAACACCCAAAAACAATTTCTTAAGCTAAACCAAAGTTATGGGAACGCGGCCAATTAATTATATTTCCAAAAAATTTTTGAATAGAAATTAGCCCCTGGGCCTACCCTACTCCTAGGTAAAGGGCCCTAGGCGGTCTAGGCTAGCCCGTGCTTAGAGCAGGTTTTGGGAGAGGGAGCGTGGCCGTCTAGCCAGCAGCTGCAAACTCTTAAACATAGCGAGCCGCGCAGTCAGGACACGGGTCAGGTGGCTAACGCGGTAATCGGGAGCCGTAAAAAATCCCTAAATAACACGTTGTTCCCCGATATTTTAAAAGTATGTATTTCTAACTATGAAAAGAAAATGAAGTTTAAAACCTTGTTTGTTACACTAAAACCTTTGTATTCACATTTTTGTACCCATTTTATAGTGTGTTCTACTTGAGACACTTAAAAACAAAAAAAAAAAACAAAAAAAATAAAAAAAATAAGCTTAGGCCTATATGCATTTTTTTTATAGTTCGATAAATAACATTGTCTTTTAAATGCCCCCTTTAGGCGTACAATAATGAATAATTATTCTAGTCACATAATTTACATAGTTATATGGGTAAACAGAAAACCAAGGGTTGATTAAAAGTTTTTTGTGAAATTTTAAAACAATATAAACTTTAACAAATTTTTATTTTAAACAATAATTGTTTCCAAAACAAGAAGACGGTTTTTTCCCCCCTTGAACAGTGTCAGTTTGGGTATTGTTACCCCAACTTGTTTTTTTGCAGGTTTTCTGTTATAGTTTTACCAATGTGGCTAATCGATTCTGAAAAAATCAAACATAACTACTTTAATTAAAAGTACCCTGTGATTTTCTAAGGGGTATTATCCAAGTATGTTCGTTAAGGACATACACAAGCGTACAACAAGAAATACATTCATCACACAAATTTTTTTTTTTAAAATTTTTTTTTGAAAAAATCCTGCAATGTATCCCAAAACATTGGAAACATACTGTGATAGCCCTTTGGCGTTTGCAATTATTAATAAAACTTTTTTAATAGTATGATCCATCCCAATGTCTTAAATTTCATTGTAACTGATTGGAGGATCATCATTAGAATTTATTATTTTTATTTTTATTTATTCCAACATGACTACAATCACATTGCTGGGGAAAGAAATTAGAGCATACCCCCAAAAAACACAAAGTGTCTTACCACCAGGACAATATACACAAGCAAAAAATAAAAATTTACAAAAATACATTCAACAATATAAAACACATAATAAAAATTACTAAATTTAATCCCCATATAAGAAACACAAATTCAAAAAAAAATTACTCATAGTAACACACATAAAAGTAAAATTAAAATGATGCAAGTGTGGTGTGAATTTTAGGTGAATATGAATATGAGTGTATTTTAGCGATTCATTTTTATAATTGAATGAATAAGTTTTTAATTTTGAGAATTTTACAATTTATACAACTGTTGCACTGTAAATAGCGTGTGATCCTGAACTATGCAATTGCAGTTTCGATGTTGTTATGGTGGGGAACAAGTAAAACCCTTAGTGCCTCTTTAAACTGTTTTGCGGTAGGGGCTTATTTGCCCCCCCAAAAATTTTATTGCTCTGAAAAAAATCTCTAAATGGTCGTGACCCCAGTTAATATGTCATTAAAAAAACTAGCAGGGGCATTAGCTTAGTTAAATATTGATTTATAGGGCTTCAACACTTTACCCAAAACAAATAAAAACCCTAAAAACCCGGGGTTTTTTTTATTGCACCCGACGCACAACGCACACGACCATAGCTCAGCCCCTGCCCCTGACAGTGTCAGTGATCAGCGGTTTCATGTTGAAGACGCGCGGCGGTGGGCCCCGCCCCTCACCCAAAACCCGCTTAAGAGCCCGTGATCCCGGGTTTTTTGGTTTTTGTTACCCTTTCGGTTTTAAAGCTTTTTCGGTAGGGCCCGGCCTAGCCCAGTTCCTAGCACAAAATGATACAATTTTCTTTTTTAGCCTGATTTTTTTCCCGATCCAGAATTTTCTTTCAAATTTTTTAAGGGGTAAAAAACTAAGGAGTAGATAGGCCTACAGACGATCCAGTCGAGAGTGGGTTTTGGGGGCTCGTTGGTTTTTGGTTAGCGTATCTGCTCCAATGCAGAAGGTCCAGGGTTGATTCCGCTAAAAACAGAAGTTTTTTTAACTTCTGATTTTGGGCTTAAGTCCATCATTCTTTTTTTAGGAGTTTTTTAAACGGGACTTTTGGGGCGTCCTAGCAACGAAGCCAAAAAATAAATTTTAGAGTTGTTCTGAATCGGGGCCCTTTTTGATTCTGGGGTTTTTTCGCGGGTTTCGCAGGCCTACCATGATTGCATTTTTCCGATTAAAAAAATATCGATCTTTTTTTGGTTATCCCACTCGTGTTGCGTCGGGGCCGCAGGTTGGCTTGGTCGCTTTGATTTTAAAATCCCCCCCTGAAAATCAGTTTTAAAAACTGGTGGGGAGACTCTAAATAAAAATTTTTTATTTTTATTTAAGAGGATGAGAAAGAGCAGCAACCTCTTTTTATTTATTTTTTTTATTCGTGTCATTTTCAATTTTTTTACAAATTACATGTAGCGTGTTTGCTATTTAGTTGCTGTTTTTCACTTTTAGTTTGTAAGGGGGTAGGCCCAGGGCCAGGCCTCAATCTTTTGGGCCCTTTGTTTAGTATCTATTTACCCCAGACATCAGATCATACTAATTTTTTTGTCAGTTTTTGGACGGGAAAAGGGAACATTATTGGTTAGAAGGTCACCCTTTTCTCAAAGTGCATACACATGCTTACAGCTGATTGTATTTGCCCCCATAGTTGTAATCATCTGTCCCCAAATTTTTTTGAATCCAACGTATCCCGACGTCCAGTAGGGGATCCGGGGTTACTCACGGATGAATTTTAACCAGTATAGTTACTTTGACAGTGTGTGATTCCCCCTGAAAAATAAGCTATAAAAAAGGTTTTGGTGTAGGTGGTAGGGGAAAAAATTGAAAAAACAATTGGCAATGCGTGTTTTTTAGAATAGGGATTGTAACATTTCGTTTTTGTGTGGTGTAATAATATTTGACTTGGGTTGATTTTTTTATACATGGTTAACCTTTGGGTTTTTAGTAGGGACTATGACGCTTTATTTTAGTACTTTAGACAGAAAAATTAAAAAAATGACTATACACCGGGGATGAACCCCGGGGCCAGAACCTTAGCTTCCCGGGTTTTTCTTGCCAAATGAGCTATGACCACCAAACGTGTGTAAAGCAGCTAATGCACTGCCATTTTTTATTCGACTACTTACGAAATTAACTAGAGAATACAAACCATCTCTGTAACCCTAGATTTAGGATATACGATGTTTAACCTTGGCTTATCAGTAGGCGACTATGACTGTTATGTTAGTTTTTTAGACAGAAATAAAAAAAGTGACTACTCCAGGGTTTGAACCGGGACTTAGCTGTCCGTACATGTAATGTTCAAAACAGACCAAGAATTAGACAGTTTTAAATTGGTGGCTGCATAGCTCAGTTGGTAAGAGCATAGCCCGGACTGCTAAGGTCCCGGGTTCAAACCCCGTGTAGTTACTTTTTAATTATATATACTCCGTACATATAATGTATAAGAGTCGATATTATTTTCGTTGGAAACAATGCTTAAAACGTAGTCTAAGGGTGATGTATAGAGGCCCCGCATTTTTCGTAGTGGCGGTATAATAGTTTTTACAACGAAATTGGGAGAAATTTGTTTTTATACCGGGGAAAATTGAGAAAAAATTTGGGTTTTTTATACCAAATTAATGATTTTTAAGTGCAAAAAATACAAATTTTATCTGTATTATTCACTGAAAACTCTTTTTATTTTTTATTTTATTTTTTATTCCTTGTTGTTATTACATTTTTTAATAACAAGAAAAGGCGTCGACACTAGTAAATATTTTACTAAAACACTTGATATCTTTGTAGAAATCTGGTGCCGCGAAGAGCCTTGTAAAGCACGTGAAACCAAAGATTAACATGGCACTTGTAGTTGGTTCTCCCATAAGTACTCCTTACACATGGAAGGGAAATGACTTACTGGGCAGTCTTTGAGGGCGGGCGGCAGGTCGTTCCATGGGTTAACAACCCGGAAAGAAAAGCACGTCGGCCGAGCACTCCTTTGGCCGGAGGTGGTTGGAGGCGGGGGTGCCTACTATCGTCGCCTCTCAACACGCGGCCCTGGATGATGCGCGCGCACACGTCAAAATCAGTGGCGCCACTGTGGCATCTTTTAAAAAACACCAGATCGGTGTTTTGGGCAGGTGCATGGTCATTGGCATAACCTGCTTCTGGTCACGGGTGGGGGAGGTTACGGCCATGTATGAAACGCAATGCCCTTCTCTGCACCCTCTCAAGTTGGTAGTGTTCTCAATGGTGGTTGGGTGCCAGGGGGGGAGGCCGAAAGTCCATGGTGGTTTTTTAACTAGCGACAGGTAGGCCATCCTTTTGACGCGCGGCTGTGCACCCGTGCAGGTTGCGGGCCGCGAAACCCAGCACCCGGCGCCGCCTTTGCCGCACGATATCGGTGTGAACGTCCATCGGAGGTCGCTTGTGATGTGAATGCCGAGGGGGCGCTGCTTTTCGACGTACTCGAGTGGGACACCATCTATGGTGTACAGGAAGTAAAGAGGGGTGCGCGCGCGCGTGATGTCCATCATCTTGCAAATTGAGGGCGTTGAGTGACATGCATTGTTATCGCACCAAATCTGAATGTCGTCTAGGTCTGCTTGAAGGGCGTGCTGCATCCTCTTTGGGGGACCACGATGCAGTACAGTGTGACGTCGTCAGCGTACTGGAGCATTGGATCCTTGCGAGGTAGGGGGTCGGCTACGAAGGCGTTAAATAGCAGGGGGCAGCACAACCCCGGATGACGGGCCCCAGGACATTTCCGAATTCTGAGGTCGCGTTGAAATGGACAACTGCGTGCGGCCGAAGGAAACTCTCCGAACCACCTTAGCAAATTGCCTTAATGCCATAATGCTCGAGCTTGGATAAATAGACGCAAAGGCCCCCTTTATCAAATGCTTAGACCCAACGAGAAAACACAGTGAATGTGCCGGCTCCGTATGCTCATCCAGCACGCCCTCCATGCAATCAAAAGGCGCGGCAGGAGAGTGGGGCAAGAAAAGCGCTGTCGAAAGCCGTGCTGCGCCCGCAGGATGACGTTTTGCTCTCGAGGACTCGCTGTCCGGCTCCACAAAACGTTCCATCGTCTTACGACCAGTGAGGTGAGGTGATTGGCGGTAGTTTTTATGTCTCTCTTGTCGCCGTCGAGATCGGTGCACAGACGCGTTTTCCATTTGTGGAAAGCCCTGTTCAAGACAATGCCATGTTGAGAGGTGGGCAAGGAGTCGCAGAGAGCGTTAGGCGAATTTTTAGCAAGATTGCAGGAACGCGTTGGCCCCGCTGGGTATTAAGCCCTTTGGGCCCGCGGAGAAGGCTTTTTTATGTCGGCGGGCAAGCAAGTCAGTTCGCTCATGGGGGCTGCCTGAAAGCTTTGGGGGCTGGCGCGTTTCCCTGGTGGACGGGAAAATGTTATCTGCCCGCGAGAAATTGCTTTGGAATGCCTCACTGAAACAGGCTGCCACCTCCTTGGGGTCTGACACGATTCTTCCCCCTACCTTGAAACTCGCTGCCATCGTTCGGAATAGTTGCCTTGGAATTAATGTAGCGCCAAAAGAACTTTCTGCTGTCTGCACCTCGCCCAAGTCCCCACATCCAGTTGTCCTTGGCCGTCCGGAGGGCCACCTGTGTTGATCTTCTCGCAGCAAGATAGGCCTCTCTTGCGTCAGGCAAATTGGTTTCCCGCCATCGGGCGAACAGTCTGTCCCGGATGACGATCATCTTTTTTATGTTCTTGCCTATGGTGCAGCGGCAATCGGCAAGTTATGAAAGTTGGACCCCTACCGGCGGTAGAACAAGATGATATTATACTTTTTAGAAAGATTACTTCAAAATACATACGATAAGCCGTATCCGAGAAAAATCCATCTTGTTCTACATGCCGTTTTGGCACTTTGAGTGCGTCGCGACGCTTCCGCACGGCGCTTCACTCTTTTGATCATTATTTCCAAACCAACTAGGGTACATTAATAAACTTAGTACCATTGTTTAGAAGAAGAATAGCACTTTTCAGTGAATACCCACATATACCCATTAAAAATATTGTAGGGTATTTTAATTGGCCTAAAACGCAAAAATGTGACTTTTTATCAATTTTACTTGGATATTCAATGTCACTTAACGAGAAGAGTTGTAAACATATTGTTGGTTTATCAGTCTTAAAAACATGCTGTCACATGTGTTATAATACTTCAATGCACAGAAAGTTACACAAAGTCACTGAGATTGTGCATGACATACGTTTGTTCGGCCGCGCGTCTTATTTACTTCCGCTGACGCTTCCGCACGGCGCTTCACTCTTTTGATCATTATTTCCAAACCAACTACGGTACATTAAAAAACTTAGTACCATTGTTTAGAAGATAAATAGCACTTTTCAGTGAGTACCCACATTAACCCATTAAACATATTTTAGGGTTTTTTAATTGGCCTAAAACGCAAAAATGTGGCTTTTTATCAATTTTACTTGGATGTTCAATGTCACTTAACGAGAAGAGTTGTAAACATATTGTTGGTTAATCAGTCTTAAAACATGCTGTCACATGTGTTATAATACTTCAATGCACAGATAGTAACACAAAAGCACTGAGATTGTGCATGACATACGTTTGTTCGGCCGCGCGTCTTATTTATTTCCCGCTGTCGCGCAGTGTTCACTGTGAGTTCCGGGCGCCGAACAGAACACATAAAAGAAAAAAATTGGCAATACAACTTTTAAATCAATTAAATATGTAAGAATTTAAATCAATTTTTCAAAAAATTTGACACACGTCACGTCAAATTATAATTAAGGGTGTAGCACGTATAGGCATGTTAAAGTGTGTATGACATTCTTGTGTGGCTTTTACTGGAATGTAATATAAAGATACCAAAAACATTTGTTATGTTCCCATAAAATGAATGAAATATTAAAATTAAAATATGAATGGTATTTTTATTAATACTGTATAGGCTTTACCTTATTGTTGTTATTAATAAGTAAGTTTTGCTCACCATTCTCGAGTTGCAGACGTCTCTGTGCTAAATTATTTTTACGCATAGGATTATTTTATAGAATATTTTAACCATTTTTAGTTGGATGGATTCTAAAGAGTGTAATATAGATCTTTGAATCTCGTCTCTCGTGTTCTACCTTGGATTTTCTGTAAATAATGTGTTCCAGCTATTACTTACATAAATATACAACATTACGTATAGCTTGCGTTTTTTCAATCTTTACTGTATTATAATTTGCATGCTTGTATACATTCAGTTTATTTACATTTCTCCAGTTTCCATCACACCCACAAGCGTGTTTTGTGCCCCAAAACCCAATAACTAACTAACTAACCCACAAGCAGTGATACAAAGCTCGTTTGCATTGGCACTTGTCTGTTGCACACTGCTTGTCACTACTATAAAGATCTGTGATTTGTTGACGTAAATACAATATTATAAGACGTTGTATGTTCTCCAACCGTAGTCGAATGACTGCAATAACGGATTTGCAACATGGCTCTAACACCATTCTAAACACCATACCAAATTTTGAAATTTGGCCCTCTTAGCATGCAGTTGAAACGCATTATCATCAGTAGGGGTTCATTAGGGCTTCATATTTATTTATCCGTAGTTTTAGTTAGAGCAAAATTTAAATGTGTGAGAAAATTCACTTCCAGCTTTCGAAAATGACAATACAGTAACATCTTTAACAAATCATGTCAAGTATATTTTGACAGTGCACACAAACATGCCCATCCATAGACTTGCATGTTGATTGCAATTATGTTTTGTTATTTGGTGGTAATATAATATAACCAAGGCATGTCGTTGGACTCTGACCAGGTTTGAGCTGCTTTCATAAACAAATGCATAAGAGCTTCCATAACGTTTTAATAACTCGTACACCACGATTAGTTGTTAACCTTGCAGAAGAGATTGGCAGTCACATCAGCATATATTCCCAGTATAGTTATTAGTTGGTAAGTCCTCCATCACCCAAACATTGATTTTTATACTGGCCAAAAACGCCTATGTATTATGCATGCCACCTAAACGCATTCTTATTTTACAGGAGAGAGCAGCTGGTTTACTCCGGTTTACTCCATAAGATTTTTAGTTCATTGCTGTTTTTGGCAAGATCTGCATTGGCCATAATATGAGTTTGGTCTATCTCTCAGCAACGTTACCGAGGTTGAGAAGTGCAGTGTATATGAAGAAAACGTCAGAAGACTGATGATGATGTTGAAGTGTTAAAAGCCTCCCCATGATGATGGAATCTTGAAATATCACTATATAAATCGGTGAATAAGCGATACATTTTTCAACTAGGCACTTGATTTGTGATTAAAGATAGGTCTCCTCATCAAAGTTTTGTCTGTAATTTCTCGTGGTTCGGCGTGGGGTTTATCATATTGAAGTATAATGTATTTTATCTGATATTTGATTCTTCTGATGTCAGAAGTTTGTTACTGCCAATTTGGAATTTTAATTCACCACAGTTCTTTAATATAGCACCCACGACTGTGTCATGAGTTTGGTTTTTACCGTCAATGGTTTCTTCTTAATTGAATAGAAATTAAATCCATGAGGTACGAACAAGTCATCTTCAAGTACTAACTGGCAGTTAGCAACATACGTCTCAAACCTGGGAATATTGTCGTAAAAACAACTACGTACATCCAGTGGAGAATGCAAAATGTGCAAAAAAGTTTTGCTCCCAAACTGATGATGCACGAACACTCCTAAAGCAAGAGGTGTACTTACATATTTGGATTGTGCTATTAGGTTATGACACAATGCTAGAGATGAGAGGATATCTTGGGATTAAAGTAGGCACAAACACCAAGTCCATCGAAAGAATCATAGCATCATTAACGTATCGTTGCACACATTTGTGTATACTGTCACAAATGGTAAAGAAATCTGAATCTCTTTTACTCTTCATTAAGCCTCACACTAATGAATATAGCAACAGATTGGTGCAAGACCATTCTCTTGGAAGGTTTGATGTGCACGTTTTGTTCTTCGTCATAATTGTTTTCTTATCAGTCTCTTCGAGCTAAAACACCTTTTATAAAGTTCACCGACAAATCATCATCATCATCGGGTTTACCCAACAGTTCTTACTTAAATAAATAAAATATAAATAAATTGTATTTAGAGTCTCTACCCACTCAGTTATCTATATAACTGATTTTCAGTGGGGGACAGTAAATCAAAGCGACCAAGCCACCCCTGTAGGTCCCGACGCAATCGACCTCGCCTACCGGTACCTCTTTATAATACTGAGTGTATTTTTTTCAATAGCACAAGATAATTGATCAACAGCCCAACGGCAAGAAGAGTGGAATTTCACATTCAGTTTTTTAGATATATATATATATATATATATCTTTATACGGTAACAGATACGAGTATAATACGTATTTTTGGTACAGGTCGATAACAGACCCAGTGTCTAACAATTTGCCGTCACAGAATAGACAGCGTCTGATCGATTACTTTCTTGAGTTTAGTACTTTGTTTTTGGTTCGTCATCCATAGATACAATTCGTATATACATAAATCTTGAAACACAGTTTACCCATTTTGGCATTGCATTAAGAAAATGATATCAAATACTCCATGCAATTTAAAGTTCGATCATGTTATAACAATAATATGGGATTGAATCATGAGAATACTGTTTTCCAGTCATAGCTATAAATATAATATTATAGTGATTTACATAACAAACACGCAAATAATCTCAAAGCACGGAACAACACAACAATAAACGTTGTGTACTGCTACAGTAGCATGTTTCCAACGAGATGGTCTTTAAATTCCAAATTTATTTTGAGTGTGGCCACATATTCAGTTAAAAATTACATCAATGAAGCAGCACTGTTTAAAAAAATATTATATTTGTGATGAAAGACTGCAATGCAGCTTGTTCCTGCATTTGCTGTCGATTGACAAAAACTGAACAAATGTTCAATTGAGATAAAATATGACATAATAGCATTTAAAGAACTTACACTGCTAAATACAAAGACTTTCGTGATACCTACATGGCCGAATGGTAACGTATGAGCGGTTTGGCGCTTACAACTCACAATGTGCTTGGCGTGACAGCGGAAACTAAATAAGACGCGCGGCCGAAACAAACGCATGTCATGCACAATCTCACCGACTTCGTATAAACTATCTGTGCATTGTAGTATTATAACATATTTGAACATGTTTTTTAAAAAAACCCCATATGTTTTAAAATTTTCCGTAAATTTGGATTATTGTTTGTAAAAACCTTTTTTTTAGGTTTTAAATACCAAAAATTTTTAATTTTTTAATGGGGGAACCCCGGAAAGGGGATATTTTTTTTAAAAAATATAAAAATTAAAATTTTCGTTTGGTTTTTGGTTGTTTAAAAAGGGAACCCTGGGGAAGGCGGGGGGGGGGCCCATAGGCCCCAAAAGGGCAAAACAAGATGGATTTTTTATGTTTAGGTAATTTTTTTAAATATTTTCAAAAAGTTTACTCTTTTTTAGCGAGGGGTTATAAAATGGCTCCGGGGCCCGCCTGGCCGTGGCCCCTTTTTAGCCAAGGAGGAAAAAAAAGTAAAATTGCTTTGGGCCCCTTATAAACTTTGTATGCCCGGAAATTTTTTAATTAAAAAAAAATTTTCATTTTAATCCCCAATTTAAAAATTTTGTAATTTCCAAGTGTATAAAAAAAGATTTTTTAAATTAATTTTTAAAAAAATTTGGATTTTTTCCCGGGGGGGGGATAAAATTTTTTTTATTTTTAACAAAAATAGGTTTAACCTGAAATTATTTTTTTTACCATTTAATCGATATGATAAAACATTGTAAAAAGGGCCAAATTTTTTTTAAAAAATTAAAATGGGCTTTTATTCCCCTTTTTTCGCTGGGGGGGGGAATTCCGATTATTTTTTTTTTAATTTTATATAAAAAAAATTTTTTTTTAAATTATTTTTTTTATTTAAATATTTTTATTTTTTATAAATTTTATTAAAAAACAAAGATTTAAAATTTTAATTATTTAATTTTTTAAAATATTTTTTATTTAAATTTTTTTTATTTTAATTAAATTTTAATAGGAATATATATAAAATTTTTAAACTTTTTTTATTTAATTTTTAAAATTTTCCAAATAAAATTTTTTAATTTTTAAAATTTTTTTTAAAAAAAAATTAAAAATTTTTTTAAAAATTTTATTTTTTTTTAAAAAAATTTTTTTTTTTTTTAAATTTTAATTTTAAATAGAAAAAATTTTTTAATATAAAAATAAAAAATTTTAAATCTTGTATTTTAAAATAAAATTTCCTTAAACTTTCAGCTGGAGCGGTGCGGTTTAAATCCTTTTCCCTTCCCAAATCAAGTCTCACGCGTTAGCATGAGTCCCTCTAAGGTTATTCGGTCAAAAAAACCCATGCAGAGTTCGACAAATGCGATGTCAGAGAGTGGAGGCATGTCGAAATTTTATGGTCTGGAAAATTTCTTCCAAACAGAAAAACAAAAGAGAGAGTTTTTCGTGCAATATGCTTTTTCCCGCCTGCCCCCTCGAGTGATCCAAATAACACATACCCCGGAAATGAGTCATTCAACACTATAATAAGTAAAATTTTTTTTATATAAAACCCTTTTACCACTTCACCGCCCCTCCGGGATGTTCTTGTATGTCAAGCACGGTAAAGGGGGAATAATCCCAGAGGTTTAAAATACAGGTTTTCTATATTAATCCAAAGGATTTGGGTTGACTCTCAGTGTTTTTATACTTAACCCCAAAAGGGATTTGGGTTTCGAGCTCTCATCACTCATTGGCTCTTTGCAGCAAAACGGTCACCCCAGGGAATCGAAAAAAAAAGCAAATTTAAAAGTCATACTTCAAAAATTTCAAAATGTTATATACTGTTTAAAATATCATTTTTTTTGTAAATATGTGTTTATTTTTGTGATATAGAATTTCATCTACGAGTTTTTAAAGGAAGCCCCTCTCCCCCCCTGCTTTCCCTTTACAAGGCTGTGTTTTTAAAAAATGTAGTTTAAAAATAGTTACAACAATTTCCTTTGTGGGGCCCTTTTGTCTTTGGGAAAAGTGTGTAATACCTTATATTATCTTTTTCAAATTTTTCTCGTTCTAACCATAAAGTGCTCGTTTTTTATAAAAACCCTTCTACAACCTCCCAGAAAATTGCCGAGAAAGCAAAAACTACAACAGGTTAGGGTCCACTCCCGGAAATAGGCGAAAGGAGTGTATATGCAGAGGTTTTTTTTTTGCACGTTTTGGAGCTAGACAGCTAGGCTAGGCCTAGCCTACCCCTGGGCCTATATGGCACAAAAAGAAGAAAGATTTAAAGTGCCGCTGTTCGATGGACCCCAACATCATACCGGGAAAATTTAGAAGGGAAAATATTCTGGATGGTTGGATCTGGGCTATGGAATTCGTAAACCCAGCCAGTTGTGGTCTACTAGAACGGGAAAACCCGGCGTTGAGCTGCCGCAATCAGTAGCAGGAACAAAAAAGAACACAAGGGCAAGGATGCAAGAGGAGAATTGTGTAAAAAAGTCGCGGACACTCAAATAGAGTCCCTGAAAGGGGAAAGAAACCCCCCTACGACATGTGGAAAAGTCTCAAAGTGCTTTGAAGAGAGAGTTTGACGATCGTACAGCCCAGAAGCACCCGGGGGATGGAATCAAGGGGGCAAACCCTCGCGAACCTCTATCCATACTATTTAAATTTTCGAGGTTTTGTGCGAGAATACAAGTCACCGGGGGTACCCTGACAAAAAGGGAAAACTTATTTCAGTTATTTCAATCATTGCCTCAGAAAGAATACCAGAATGTCATCAGTTTTGGAAACACTCTAATTTGCAGACCCAAAAACATTTAAATGCAAGTTTTAAAAGGTAGATTCTTGATGAAGAATCTAACCTCACTCTTGGAAATGCTGAAGGAAAGGGGAAGAAAGACACTCATGGGCGCTTTTTTACGGCTCAAACAAGTATCAGCCGAAACATATCCTAATCCAAGTAAAGCAGCAAAGTACAAACAGTGAACAAAAAAAAAGCTCGTTTCGTTCAATGCCATTTTTGTCACAAGATGGGCACAAAAATCGGGAAGCAGAAAACGGGCCCAGAAAAAATTTAAAAGAAAAGAATGCAACGCCCACACTGCAGAACCGGCAAAAAGAAAAATCTTTCGACTACTCTTCACGGCACAAAGGAGAGCTTTCACAACAGACTTCAGTAAAAGGGTCTGTAAAAATGGTATTAGTTCGGGAGCAAGCAAAACTTTTTGGTATCCATAAAAGAGACAGCCTTGAAACAAAGAGGCATTTTTAACCCGCGTGTTCGGGAGTACGTTTTAGGGGAATTGATACCAACATGCATGCCATTTTCATGCTTTTGGGTATAACTTTGTTTTTTGGGGGCCCAATTTCCCAAAAAAACCCCAGGGCCCCCAAAGGGTTGGACTTAAAAATTTTTGAAATTTTTTTATTCTTTTGACATCGAACAGTAAAAGTAACCACCAATTAATTTTTAAAAAAAAATTACCCCCCCCTTTTTTTGAATTTACCCCCCCCCCCCCCCACATCACCAGAAAACAATAAACTGCGAAAAAAATGCTTTAATTTACTAAAAAAAACAGGTGAAAAAACGGTTTTGCCTGTATCACAAATTGCCGTTTTGCATTTTTTTCCTTTGTACCCACCTGACAAATAGGGCAATCCCCGCGACCCAGTAAAAGGGTGATGAATGGGGATGCGGCCGGGGGCAGCGGCGGACTAAGTCCCGGGGGGCGGAGCCCCCAATTTTATCTGTACCTATGCGGGCCCGGGGATGCCCTCGAGGACAAAAAAAACACAACCCGCGTGCGGTCGCCCCGCCAAAACGACGTCGCGCTTTCCAGGCCGAGGCCGGTTTTTGTAAGTAGTTTTAGGGGGGGGGGTTTTTCCTCCTAGTCACGTGACTCTATGCGCAGGCGCAGAGGGTTTATATCTGTGTCTGCAAGAATTTTAATTAGTCAAATAGTTAAAACCTTTCAATATTGCTCTCATAGCCCTGTTTTGGATTTTTTTGTAGCTTTGACATATATTTTATTATTTTATCTACCGCCCATGTTCCCAAAAATTGGATGGGTTTTTTTAGTGATTGGGGCAGGGTTAACCCCGCGCTAAGCGCACCGACTGCTAGTGGGCGTGAAAACTCGCCCCTGTTACCCCTACCCGATTGGGGGTTTTCAGCTATTGCCACGCCGTCCAAAAAGATTTACAATCTTAAAACTCGTATATGACCGATATGTGGCCGAATACAAAAAAAAATCACCCCAAACCGAAAACCCGTTCTGTTTTAAAAAAAAGTGCGAAAAAATAAACAAATGCCCCGGCGGCGGGTTTTGGTTGGTTGGGGGGGGGGGGGGGATTCTGACAGGGAAAAATGGGAGCCTACAGAGAAAACGGTACATCTTAGAACTAAAAAACTTGGACCACTCTTAGATGTACCTCAGATCATATACTTCCGTCAAGAGACGCAATAACCACCCCCAAAACCCCAAAAATCATCCCCTAAAATTAAAATAATTCATAGATCTAACTCAAAATTGAATTTAAATCAAATTAATCTTTAAAAATTATGTTCTAAGGTTTTAAAAGGCCTATTCTATTATATAAACTACATTTTTTCAACCCCATCCCTAATGTTTTATTATTTTTTACCTTGAACCCGCATTCACCCGAAGGGACCAAGAGTTTCATCATTTAATTCGACGATGATGGGACATTATAATATGAAAAATAATTTCCCGAGAGGCAAGCGATATTCCCCCCACAACACCCCCCAAAATTTTAATATTTGGTAGGTCAATCTTAAATTGAGTTTTTTTTCAAATTTGTTTTTAAAATTATGTTTTTTAAGTGTTTTAACCAATAGGGGCCAAATTTTCATTTCCTAAACCATTTTTCCAAACCCCCCTCCCTTATAGTTTATATTATTTTACTTTATTTCCACATTTACCATGAAAAGGGACCCAATGAGTTATCAGCATGAAAATTTGGGATGATGGTACATACTAAAATGAAAAAAATTCGCCGGAGGCAAGCATATTCCCCCCAACACCCCTAAATCCCCTTAAAAAAATTTGGGAAAAAAACATGCTTAACTCAAATTGATTTTTTATTCAAAATTTGTAAAAAGTGTTTTAAAACCCCATCCCTAATCTCATTTTTAAACCCCATTTTTAACCCCATCCCCAATAGTTTTTTTATTTTTACCTTGTTCCAGCATTCACCATGAAAGGAGAAGAGTTTCAGCATGAAATTTGGGATGATCGGACATATTTAAAATGAAATATAATAATCCGCCCGAAAGGGAAGCGATATTTCACCCCCCCCTGTTTTCCCACCACCTTTAAATTTGGGAAAAATTAGGGCGTATTTTAAAACAATTTGAATATTTAATTGCTGATAAAAATTTTGCGTCAATGGTTAAGTCCCGGGCAAAAAATCATTTACAGAAAAACCCAAGGACGACATTTAACCCTAGAAAAATTTAAAAAAAAAACATTGTATATTGCCCCCTAAGATTGTAAACAAAAACAAAAGATGGTAGCTTTTTTTTCTAACAACTGTTTTTTAAAAGGGCCCGTATCCACCTTTTCACGTATTTTAGGCCTTGATATGAAACAAAAACAAAAAAGAGCGATATCCCCCCCCAAAAACAAATTTTTAAAAAAAAAAAACGCAGTTAGCTCTCCTTTCCAAGTCTTTTGGGTGTGAATGCTGTAATATAGAAGTTGAGCCAAGCATTTAAAATTTTTTCTCCCATTTTTGCATGAAAAGAAGTTTGGTCATTTCGCCTGTTTAGAGCGCCAAACCAACCATTTTTGGGTAAAAAAGTAAAAATTTTAAACCAAAAACATAAAAAAAATTACTTGGCCTTTTTAATTTGGTACAAGGACTCTAAAAAGTTAAGGGAAAATAATTTTTTATGATTTTTGAGTTTTAAAATTTTTTCTTTTTTTACCACGAAAAAAGGTTGGCTTGGCAGTTGCGCTCGTAACAGGCGAAATGATCTTATTCTTTTTAAACCGAAAATAGGGGGAAAGAATGAAAAAGCTTGGCTCAACTTCTATATCTCACAGATTCACAGCCAAAGATTTGGAAGAGAGCTTGGCTGCCTTTTTTTTTACAAATTTTTGTATTTGGGGGGGGGGGGATTATATATTTTACGGGAAAAAACGCTTTAGTCCGCCGCGTTTATGGGTGAGCTTTTTTTTTGTTTTTGTAGGGCCACTTTTTTTTGCAAAGTGCTTTTGAATGCTTGTAGGGGGATTGTTGTCAAGTTTCTATGTTACTTGTTAATTTTTATTTAAACCTCAAAAAAAATCATATTTTTAACCTTTTTTTATATGGAAATTCTGGGTAACATTAACTTTTTCTTTCAAAAGGAAAAACATCACCATACCTTAATGTTGTGGAAATATGAACGTTGTAGCCCCACCCGTTGGTCAAATCGGCCAAATGTCCCGAAAATATCGCACTAAAAAGGAAAAAAAAAAACGTAAAAGTACATTATTCATGAGAAAAAAAATTTTTTTTGATTGTACCAAAAACGTTGGCAGGTCTAAATTTAAAGATTTGAAGGGCCCAAAAATTTCTTGCAATTGGAGTATTGGGTTTTGCCCCGGGAAACGTGTTAACAAAACTCAAAAAAAAAATAGAAAAAAAAAAAAAAAACGAAAAAAAAGTAAAATTGCGTTTGTTAAGAAATAAATTTTTTGATGCGCTCAAAAAAGGGGGCATTTCAAGTTCAAAAAATTTTAAAAAGGTCCTAGAAAATTTCATCGCAATTTGGGGTACGGTTTTGCCGGGGAAACGTGTTTAAAAAACACACAAAAAAAAAACAAAAACAAAAAAGAAAATCGAAATAAAACGTAAAAATTTCGATTTCAGAGAAACAAATTTTTTTATCGATTTTTCTACAGTGCAGTTCAAGTTAAGAGATTTCGAAGGGCTCCTGAAAATTTTTATCGCAATTGGAGTATTAATTTAGATTTTGCGGGGAAACGTGTTAACAAACATACAAAAATACAAAAAAAAACAAAAAAAAAATCGAAAAAATCGTTTAAAATTGGATTTTTAAGAGAAAATTTTTTGATCGATTTTTCGTACGTGCAGTTTTAAGTTTTGAATTTCGTGGTCTCCCTAAAATTTTCCCCGCAATCGGAGTCGGTTTAGCCGGAATCGTGTTCACAGACACACAAAAAAACAAAAAAAAAAAAAAAAAAAAAAAAAATTCCGGATTTTTTTTTCCCCCGTGTAGTGAAATGGAATCTTCGCTTCAGCCGCTACGCTCGCTACGCTCATCCAAATAGATTCTGTTAGTATTATTATTGAAAATTTTTTTTATGTAGATTCAAAACAGTAAGCGAATTTCAATAATTTAATTTCTTGAGATTATCATTCAAAAATAGAAAAACATCATATTTAAAACGTGGGCAGCATAGTAGGCTTTAGTACAGTGGCCTTGGGCCCAGAACCCCGCTATAGCTATTGTATGAGCGAAGCGAAGATTCAATTTTCCCCACCCCCCCAAAAAATTGCTCGGGTGTTTTTTTTGTTTTTTTTTTTGTTTTTTTTCTGTTGTTTGTTTGCTCTCTACCCGGGCAAACGGCATATGCGATCTTGATGAAAATTGAGGGGACCTTCGAAAACTCTGAACTTAGACTTGCTACGTTTTGGGTGCAATCGAAAAAATTTTCTCATGATATCGTACTTTTTCTTTTTTTTTTTTGATTTTTAGTGCGATTTTTCGTGCATTTGGGCCGATTTTGACCAAAAGGGTGGGGTACAACGTTCATATTATCTGGACATTAAGGTAAAGGGAAATTATTTCTTTCGAAAGAAAAAAGTTTAAAAAGTTAGCCAGAATCCATTTTAAAAAAAGGTTTTAATATGAGTTTTTTGAGGTTTTTAAAAAATAGGAAAAAGCTTTAAACCCCCGCGTTTTGGGTAGCGTAAATTGGTGCATTGAGCTCATGTGTTATGCGAATTTTTCTGTTTTTCTGTGGAAAAAAACATTTATTAAAAGAAATTTTTTTTAAAAAATTTAAAAAAAATAAAAAATTTAAATTTAAATTTTTTTAAATTTTTTTTTAATGTAATTGTTAAAAAAAATCGTAAATTTGGTTTTTTAAAAAAATAATTTTTCGATTGCGCCAAAATTTTTAAATTTTAATTATTTCATAAAAATTTAAAGGGTTTTGCGAAAAAAATTTTTACAATCGGGTAAAAACTGTCGGGGTTATAACAAAGATTTTTTAAAAAAAAAAAAAAAACCGTAAAAATTTTGAATTTTTTTTGAAGAATATTTTTTTTAATTGCGCTTAAATTTCCCAAAAAAATAATTTTTCATAAATAAAGGTTTTGTGCCCAAAAAACACCAAAAACGGAAAAGTATGTAGGGGTTATAAGCGAAAAAATGTTTTAAAAATCGAAAAAAATGTTTTAAAAAATTTCGATTTTCATAAGAAATAGCTTTCCGATGTTCTAAAAAACGTGGGGAGTTCTAAGTTTGAGATTTCAAAGGCCTCCATAAAATTTTATCGCAATCGGGTATTGGGTTTAGCCGAATCGTGTTTAAAAAACAACAAAAATACTAACAGAAAAAAAAAAGAAAAACGAAAATAAATCGTAAAAATTGCGGGTTTTTAGAGAAAAGATTTTTCGATTTCGCTTAAAAAAGTGGCAGTTTTTAAATTTAGAGATTTTAACGGTCTCATGAAAATTTATCGCAATTGGAGTTGGTTAGTTTGGGAAAGGTTAAAACACACAAAAAAAAAAACAAAAAAAAAAAGAAAAAAACAAAAAAATCGTAAAATTACGATTTTCAAGAGAAAAATTTTTTAATCATTTTTCTACGGTGCAGTTCTAAGTCAGAGATTTTGAAGGTCTCCTGAAAATTTCATTGCAAATTTGGGGTATTGGTTTACCGGAAACGTTTTAACAAAAAACACAAAAATTACAAACAAAAAAAAAAAAGAAAATCGAAATAAAACGTAAAAATTTCATTTCAAAAGAAAAAATTTTTTATCAAAATTTTTTGTACGGGCAGTTTTTAAGTTAGAATTTCGAAAGGCCCCCCATAAATTTTATCGCAATCGAGTATCGGTTTGCCCGGGAAACGTGTTCACAGACAACAAAAATAAAAAAAAAAAAAAAAAAGAAAGAAAGAAAGAAAGAAAAAAAAGAAAAAAAAAAGAAAAAAAAAAAATTCCCCGGGTTTTTTTCTCCAGTTAGTGAAATGAAATCTTCGCACGCTCGCTACGCTCATCCAATCAAGTTTTTGAAGGTACAAAACGAATGTATATTTGTTTTCCCTTTTACAAATTTAAATTTTGGTAAATTTGGAATTTTTCTCCATCTTACTCCAGTACTTAAATTCTCTACAAAATTAAGTATACTACATTCATTACTATGACCGTATTTCTCGCAGTAATTTTTTGTCTATAACCCCGATGATTAATTGCATACATTTTGTTTTCCCCTTTTTTAATTTAAACTTATTTCTTCCAGCCCCTGGGGTGATGGGAAGGATGCTTTACGGGACACTTATGTTTAAAAATAAGAATGCGCAAATGTGTTAGGGAGATGAGCTGGGCCCCCTTTTAGATCTTATTTCGTTTGAGGTTTAAGGTTTTTGGGGTATTTTCAGTTTTTTTTATGTGTGGGGTCTCATTTCATTTTTCAATTTCAAATTTCAAAATTATTTTTTAAAATATAATTATATTAGCAAAGTTATTGCTAGGTTACCAATTAACAATGAATGTAAAATTAGGTCCAAAGACTGGTTTTTTGAAACAAAAGTAGGCGATCATTGCAAGTAACATATTACTTGTTGATTGTATGCCCAGGCTTATATTAAAACCTTAATTTTGGGAAACCTTCCCGCAAACTTTTTTAACTTTTTCTTTCAAAAGGGGCCCTATATCAATTTCAGGGTTAAACCCCCCCTAGGAATAATTGTTGGGAAAATTTTCAATTTGCGGGGGAAGGACGGGGGGGGGAAAGGCGTGAAAATATTTATCCCACTTCGATTTTCGGCATAAATATGGGATACCGCCCCGCGAGAGGGGGTAATGCACAGATGACAGTCGACAGATTAATTAATGCCGACTCGTACAATGACGAAAATTTTGCCAACCAAGGTCAACCTCATTGCCACAAACCCGCATAATCAAAGATGGATATTTAAGCAAGTGTTCTATCCCTCCCTTGGATTTCTTTTTTTATTGTTAAATTGTAATGTAACATACTAAATTTTATACATTTTTAATTTAATATTAAAAACGATAATTGGTAAGTTATCCCAAATTTGGTCTCTCCAGAAAAAACGAAATCATAAAATTTTTTGGGGTATCTTGAGCTCGTAGGATGAAAAAGCTCCACATGAAGACATAGGGAAATTTTAAAAGAATTTCCCGGGTTGTAATTAAAGAAACAAAAAGCAATTGTTATTTTTAAAAAAAATACGCATTAATTTTGGGATTGTGCAATAAGAGGGCTGCTAGCATAATAAAATTATAAATTTTTCGAAATTTCACCACGGAGTCTTTCAAAGGGGTGCCCAAACCCGGGCAAGAGTTCGATCACACACTAAAGCTGATGTCCCAGAAGGTATAGTGTAGTGGTAGTGTAGAAAATTAATAAATCAACCACTATTGTACCGAAAACTTCATAAAAGGGGGGGCATTCCAAGAAAAAAATTATTTAAACAGAGTATTTTTTCAGAAGTTTTTATGAGGACGATTGTACAAGTAAAGCAAAGCATTTCACTCAAATGTGTATTGGTGGGGTCGTTTGGGTTTTTTTGTTAGAATCTCGCTTCAATACAGAAGGCCCTGGTTTTGATTCCCGTTAAGTCAAGGTTTTAACTGTGTATTAGAAAAGGGGACTTTGGGGCCCTCTTGCAAGAGGACTAAAAATTTTAAAATTGTTCTGAATCGGCCCTTTTTGTTCTGGGGTTTATCCGCGGGCGCACTGTCCATACTACTGATTTTACTAGATTTTTATATATTTAAAAAATTCGATCTTTGGTTGAATTATC
>JAMZAV010013548.1:0-15634 GCA_024449915.1 Sweltsa coloradensis | reverse complement strand
TTGCAGGGCAAATACTAACTTATAGAAGTATTTTTTTTGGTTTGGTATAGTTGTTAGACGAGTGAGCGCAGCGAACGTAGTCTACAACGCTACTCGATCGGGCCTTGGTCGTGATTAATTCTGTTAAATGTTAAATGTTAAATGTTTGTTAAATGTCTGTCTGTCCAGTCCCATACGGCCGAACGGCCAAATAGACTGAGCTGAAATTTTAAACAGACATCCGTGACCAGGTAACTGAGAAACTCGCTAACAAAATGAGCACAATCTGTTGTGATTTAAACCTGCAAGAAATAAAAAAACTGGAAAATTCGTTGAAATGCATAGGAATTATTTTAACGACAATGATTTTCATTTTGAAAATAATATTTTTTGTTTGTTATTTACCTGGCTGTGAAATGCCGTGTCCAAGGTTAATCGAATGTTGGACGTCAAGGTACCCCCAAATTCCGCTCGTAGATTGAGTAAACCTTGCAATATTTTCACGTATTTCGTACTGGCTATGTTTTCCATAGTATTGTCACAGATGATGGACTACACTGCGTTATATGCATTTCAAAACATGTTAAATAATTTAAAAAATACAATCCAGAAATTACAAAATCTTTCCCGAGCATTGAACCCACGTCTCCCACATTTCGGCTACTAAGGGCGCTTTAGCCAAACTGACTAGGAACACACCAAAGTCGTTGTTAGACGATGTGAGCGAGTCATGTGTTGAGTACACGGCAACATTTGCATTAAGTTGATAATTATATAGTATAAATAATAGGGTTTTAAGTTTAGGCAAATGGTAATATTTAAAAACGTGGTGGGTGGAACTCAAATACAGCAACGTCCTCGTCGTGAGTTCCGGATACTGGAAATATTATAATATGTTTAAATCATTTCTTGCTAATAGCTGTACGAATGGGTCAAACAAATCCAAATACAATCTTGATTATGCATTATGCAATATGGCGCATTATGGCATTTCGTTTTACGTGTCGTTACACCGACCTAAACTTAAATTCCTATCATTTATACGCAATATCTATCAACTCAAATGCAAAACATCGGCCAAAGCATGGAAGATTTTAACTCCCTGAAATTGGATGCGAGCTCTGGCGTTCGTTTCGGGGACCTATCCTCCTTGCTTGACCACACCCCAACGACGACGACCAAGACAAACAGATAATGATCAAAAACAATGTCGACCATGATATGAGAACCCCCCTTTCCTCCCCTACCCGTGGCGGTTCTGACCAGCACGGGACTTTCCTCCCACATCCCCTAGGCTAGAGTGGCGCATTAGGACTTAACGGTTAGCCTTAGATAGGGGGAGGAAAGAAAATGTTACCGGGTACTCAACACATGGCTCACTCACTCGTCCAACAACGACTTTGGCGTTTCCCTAGTATAAACGTATGGTAATTGCGACCATTCGACAAATCACCAACGCACATGATAAACTCTAGAATCATCCAAGTTCCCTTCTGATCTTACCGGCTAGGTTAACAGCCATGATTTATTTTTGTACTGAAGTTCAGATATTGAAACTATTGTAGCCTTTTTATAGTTACTAGGAAAACGCTAAAGTCCCGCCGCGTTGATGGATGAGCTTTTAAAAATGTTTAGTTTGCATGGGATATCTTTACTTTTGCAAGTTCTTTGTTTGCTGCTACGCATTGTAGCGATTGTTGTCAAGTTTCTTTTGTTACTGTCAATTGGTATTATTTTTCCGTAAAAAACTTATATTAAAAGCTTTATTTCTATAGATTTTGGCTAACTATTTAAACTTTTTCTTTAATAAGGTACTACATCACCATAACCTTAATGTCCATGTATAATATGAACGTTGTAGCCCCACCAGTTTGGTCAGAATTGGCCCAAATGGCACGAAAATATCGAAAAAAAAAATCAAAAAACTTATATTAAAAGCTTTTTTTTCTATGGATTCTGGCTAACTTTTTCAACTTTTTCTTTCAAAATGTACTACATCCCCATAACCTTAATGTCCATGTATAATATGAACGTTGTAGCCCCACCCGTTTTTGGTCAGAATTAACCCAAATGTTACGAAAATATCGCTCTAAAAATCGAAAAAAAATCGTAAAAGTACGATATTCATGAGAAATTTTTCTATCGATTGTACCCAAAAACAATACACCTCTAAGTTCAGAGATTTCGAAGGTCCTGTAAAATTTTTCATCAAGATCGGATATGCCGTTTGCCTGGTAGAGAGTTAACAAACAGACAAAAAAAAAAAAAAAAAAAAAAAACCCCGGGCTAAATTTTTTGGGGGTCAGTGAAATTAAAGTCTTCGCTTCGCTCATCCAATTATTTTCGACACTCTTCCATGGCAAGCGTAGGCCTAGTTTACTAAAGAAAGTTTAAAACTTAATTAATAAGTTTTGATTGTTTACTCCATAATTTTAGTTCCCACACTCTGGTTGAGAATAAAATAAATATAAAAAATAAATCTTATTTTATATTTTACTAATAAGTTAGTTATACATTATGTCATATGCCTATACAATTTATTAGTGTACACAATTATTTCCCATTTCATTCCGTACCTCACCTTACCCCACCAAGAACTTCATATTAATGTGGAATTAAAAAAAATTACATTTTAGAAACGGGAAAAAATATTAGCTGCAGCCTGTGTGAATTTCTACCCCAAAAAACAAAACCAATAGTCAATCAGACGAAAAGTTGTACCCCTCTTACTCAGGTGTATCGGCCTATATTTGAACCGATCTGGTGTAAATAACTAAAAGTTGGTTTTGTGTAAAAGTTCCAATTCGTCTAAACTTGCATTACAACTTCACATAATCAAAAAAAGTAGCATCATATTTTTGAAAGATATAATAGATCTGATCCAGAGTCCAATTAACCATCGCCATCACACATAAACGTTTCATCCACTTCCTAACTAGACTGATAATATTTATGCGAGTCCCATTAGATAACGTGTGATATTTCAGCCCGTGACATAAACATTAATCTGTAAGAGTTATACTTTCAATGGATCAAATTATTAATTACAGCTATGTTCGCGTCAAAATGTAAATAATTGCTTCGCATGAGAATATGCAAATAAAATTAGAAATTTACCGATTTAATCACAAAAACCAAATGTAGTACAATGTGATATTCACTGTGTAAAAATAAAATGATTTCAATTATTCCCTGACATTTTGAATTTTTTGATTGGATGGTCGGCCTCAGCATAATTATATGCTCAATGTATCAAAAATAAATCCCATGTACTAATTAATAATTTTGAAGTTTACCCTCTCAGCTAAATGTACAGCTGAACTGAACCAAACCACATCGACGCTGACGCCATCTATAAGCGAATTATGGTATTCAAATATGAAAGATGACCACTTTGGTCACGGTTCGCCCTCGGATTTCCTTAGTATGAGCAGAAAAACTCGCTTATAAAAGGCCCCAGTGATAATAATACATCCAACACGTTTAATCATCTTATAAACACCTCATATTTTGATGGTATTGTTGGTAAAAATGTTTTATACCACCTCGTGGAAAAAATAACATAAAAACCGAAAAGGAGTTTCACCTAAAACAGAAAACGTTAAAGGCTTTTGCTTTTTTATTAACAACAAAAAATACATAACCTTTAACATTTCTATTTTGAATTTGAAGGACTTTCAACCGAAAAGAAGTTTCGCCTGATATAAAAACTTATTTTTCACGTGGCGGTTTAATACATAATTACTTTATTGGTTTATTCTTAGCGTATTAAAAACAAATGTAATGCTTAGGTCAAATAACTTTTTGTTACATGACGTGTTGCAGATTTATTATGCAAAACACGAGCGCGAACCAAAAGTAATTTAATTTTTCTTTTTTCCTAAAATTAAAGTCTGTAATGGAATGGGCTCGAAAGCAGACTCGTATATTGTTTAATACTTTGTCTATTAATGTACACTTATTTTATGAGTGCTACGGTGTAGTTGGACGTTAATTCGCTGTTAACGGATAATAAAAAGTTAAACAAAAGTTTGATATACCCCCCTTGTTGCTATTAAATTGTTGCCGTCCCCTACCAAACTTTACGCAACTTTACTCCATGTGAGACGGATATTCCCAAGGGAGGGGAGATCTGAACTAGTAAACTCTTTGTTCACTAGTGGACCTGGGTAATTTTTATCATTCTATAGGTGATGATGTTCAAAGCAATATTTTAATGAACACACTATTCTCTGTGCATCTTTACACGTTTTCAGTTTTGTTATTAATATTATATTATAACTTATTTTTTAATTTTATTAGAATTTATATAGCCCTAAATTGCAGCATCATCTAGACAATTGTAGTATTATCCTTTTTTACATCTTTCTTTTCGACGTCTTACACCAAACTGTACTTACCAACTATTTCATATTGTACGTAATTATACGTATTTTTCATCTTTTTACATGTCAAAACCACTCAAATTTTCTCGCCAGTACAATTGCATTACAATTACAAATCATACTGCTCGTTAAGTTATGATTATTAATTATGTAATTAACAGTATCCTTACCCCTCAGTTCATTCCAATCTAATATCCCCAAGCTTTAGAGTAATATTCCACGTATCTACTGAATATCATTTTGCAAATCTAAATGTTATTACTTATTAATAAATTTTATCATAGTTAGTGCTTGTTAACAATCATTGCACAGAACCAAAAAGCATCCACTTTTTACAAACTCATTTGTCATTTTACGAACGGTGATTTAATTTTTCCCTGCATGTGCTTTAATTACAAAATGCATGTGTAAATATTAGTTATAATAATGTGCTATACCTAGTCTTTTGATCGCAAACATTGCATTGAATCGGCAGGCATGAATTAATAGTGGTTTATGTTTGCTGCTCGAAGCGACCGTCGGCTATATTTGGAATCGTGTTTGGTTTGTTGTGCAAACTAAGTGATAGTTAACTAGTTATAGTTTAGTAATATATAGTTTATTTGCGATCATACTCGGTCCGAGTGAACATACGGTGTTGCGTTTCAACCATTACCCCCGTTAGTTTAGAACAGTGTGCAATGGTCTTGGGTACAGGAAACAATCGAGTATAATAATATAACAATGTACGGTGTTTTAGTGGTTGTTTAGTGCGACTGCTGTGAAAGATTTGGTTTATTTGGATTAAGGACACGTCAACCGTTGGGTCATAATTAGAGGTACGTGAAAATAGCGTTTTGTGAATAGATGCTACAAAGCGCTATATTTTCACTTAAAACTAAGGTTTTTCAGTGTTACTTTTATTTATTTTCCATTAGTATCTTGTTTTTTTTACACTTTTATTCAGTTGATATTTGATTCAACCTTTTATGACCAATTTCAATTAAAATCTGAAAAAGTTCATACACAAGGTTTTAAATTTGCCAAAACATAGATGCTACAAACACTATAAAATGACCTTGAAAATGCTATTTACACCCCTTAGTCATAATGCACCACTTTAGCCTAGGGGATATGGGGAGGAGGGGCCTGCTGGTAGAACCAGCTCTACGGCTAGGGGAGGAAGGGGGTTCTCACTTCGCGGTCGTCATGTTTTGCATCGTTCGTTGTGTCATTGTCATCGTCGTAGGGGGTTCAAGGAAGGGGAGGTTGCCCCGACGACGATTTGCCAAGCTTTCCTCTAGTTTCGGGGAGTTTAATTTTATCCCTCTTACACTGATGTTTGCGAGGTGGACTTTTTCTTGGATCGCCTTCTACGATTAGCAGAGCCATGCTCTGGGCCAATTTACCCCTGGCCCAGACGGGGGTGCAAGAGATCTAAAAGTGTTGTTTTGGGGGGGGGGGGGGAATTTCAGGAGGTCACGATTCGAATCCCGCCAACGGCAATCCTGACTGATTTTTTTCCCGAGGTTTTCTTCTGTCAATTATGCGAATGCAAGGGATTGAGTCCTCTTAAAACATTCCTGTGTCTTAACTAGGTATCTTTGGACATAGGGTAATGGGCTATTAAGGGAATTCCATAAAACATTGACAAAACTTTTTTTCAGTCTGGGATTGCCGGCGACGGTTATCAAAACCCGGGGTACTTCTCAGATCAGAGACTCGCGCTACCTGTCGGTTTGGGTTTGTTAATAAAACAAAAAAGTCCGTTCCCAAAAATTTAGTGTGAACGGACCTGAACAAATGTCAAATGCCAACAAAATCATGTTTCAGAAATACAAAATTTTTGGGAATATAACATTTAAAAAAAATCAAGTTGATGTAGAAAAGATATATGTCAAACAATTTTTTTATTTTAAAAACATTTTCTAAATTCACCAATTTTTTGTATTATAATTTAGATTTAGCATAAGAAAACTGAATCAAAACCATCGTTATGTTAATATAGAATAATTTCCATAAACAATTTTTGTTAATTTTATATTATCTGAAAATAACATTCTCAAGCTTCATCGGCATTCGTAGAGGGATTTTATTTTTGAGTGTGATCGATCACCAGTAAATAGCATTGCGGCCCAAATCGTGTCTACATCTGCATAGCTGTAGGCCGTACACAATACAATATCGATACCGTCCATGGTAACAGAGCACTAAATGTAATTGTTTCATTTTAATAAAAGAAGTTCATTTCATTTGATGTGATTCGAATTCGTGTGAAAGCCGTGGATAACCCTGCTGATTAAACAGGACAGTCACGCACGAATTTACACACAAAATACTCACAGTTGCTGAATAAAGTAAACTGAAGTAGCGGTGAAACACAAAATCATAAAACTCTACTCTTTAAAAAAGTTCGTTTCGGCTGTCAGAGTCGTTACAAGCGTATTCAAACCGTAGAAGGGGTTTTGAATTTTGCAATTGATGATCATACACAAAATTAATATAAATATGCTATCGTGTTGTATTAATAGTTAAGAAGCCCAACAAGGAGTCCTATAGGGTTGTATCAGGATTGCGATTGCGATGCAGATGGGGTTAACAAAAAATGGTTAAATTCTAAAAAAAAAACAAAATAATTCAGATTTAAAGTATTTTTAATAAAAAATTTATGATTTCGAACCGTCAGTTATAGAAACTTGGATTACCGAACGGAGGCGATAATTGTCGATAATACCCGAAGCGTGACACCAGGCTCAGGAATGATTTGTGTCCGAACCGTCGCACACTAGTACACACTAGTAGCTTATTGACAGCGCTCACTTGGCCGATAAAAACTCTCTCCGGCATTAATTAAGCGAGCGAAGCGAGCGTTTCCATTTGACTCTGCCGGAAAAATTAGTCACTGTTTTGTTTTTTGTTTTTTTTTTGTTTGTTTGTTTGTTTGTTTGTTTTTTTTTTTTTGTTTGTATGTCTCGCGATAACGTTCGAACGGAGGCTCGGATCGAGTTGAAATTTTCACCATCCGCAAGCTTTGTTCTCGATTGAATGCCATTAGTTTTGTGGCAAAATCGTTCAAAAAGTTAAAAAGTTACATTAAAGTTAATCGAAAGTTTTTTTTTCAAACTAACCGGCGACAAAATCTGAGATAGCCAAATCATTTAGAATGTCCGTCCGGTCACGAATATGTTAATTTTAGTTTGATCCGATAAGTAGTGTAGATGGAAATTACATTATAACAAAAGTAACGTTGCCATGGCAACGAAAAGACGCGCGAAGTTTCTAATGCACTGCCACCTAGAAGTAATCAAAATACTTTCGAGGAAGTAGCAAATACCGTAATATTACACTACGTTTAATACAGGAAAGATGGCTGTGTTTCCATTGTTGTGGGAGGAGACAATTTGGATCAGCGCCCCTGGCGGCATTGGCGTTACATTGGGCGCGAAATTCAAATACTGGAGTTAGCGCATAGATTATTTTACCGGGTCGGGTTTGAGTGTAATTTTCCAATTGGACAATTACGTTACACGACAAAACAAGGGCAAGATACCCCTGGGCAGGCTAATACATAATATTACTATCGAAAAACACTTAAACTCAGACTATTTTAGTCGCCACTTCTTGCACCTGAGAGGAGTAATCACAACACTAAGGTTATTAGTACCCTACGGTTATTATTTTTTTTTTAAAGATTGGGGCGAAAGGGTAAACGCGGTGGTACACGGTGAGGGTAGGCCTGTGCTGTTCAGAAACAGACAGGGGAAGGTTGGCGGGGTAGGAGCCGGTGGATTGTGACGAAATCAGGCCGCGGGGCTGGCACTGGGAGGGGTTGTTGGGGGTTGCCCCACGTCGTGATCGTTGTCGCCTGCGTCATCGTCCGTCTTGTCATTGTCGTCGACGTCGTCGGTGAGGTAGTCAAAGAGAAGGGGAAATTTTCTCGAGGGCAGACGACGTCCTCTTCTTTGCCTTGTACGATGAGCATAAGAGGTAAGCTCTGGGCCTATTCGACTCCCCGGGTTCAGGCATGCTGAACCCATCTGGACACTCAGACGGTCGAGTGGATAGACACACAACTTGGTGTGCATATCCATGTATACTGCCACTACAAGCATTAAAACCGTATAGTAAGGCATGGGGAGGGGTTGTCATTCCTTTTAATTTTATGCTTCAGTGCATAGCAACAAAAATAAGATTAACATATTATATTATATTGCATCTTTATTGCAAGTGTAGCTATGGTGAAAACAAATATTATGATCATCCTTTATTCATTTTAGGGTTAGGCCTATTACTAATTAAAGTGTGCCAGGAACTAGATTAGTAATACTTTGTATACACATTTAAAAACATGTATTGATATCTAGTTCTTCAGTAACCAATACAAAAATATTAAATACACAAGAACAATCAATACAAATACGTAGGCTAGTAATAATACGAGTACCTTTGAGCATGTCTGTCAAGATAATAATATAATAATGACATGTTTATGTTTTGTTTAGAGCAAAGCAGTCACTTGTCTCCCGATTTAACGCCTTCTTTAATGTATTTTAATTGTTTTGGCGTCCAGATGGCCGTGGTAATGTAACTCCAATGCCGCCAGGATCGCTGTTGTTAGTTGTCTCCCGTTTTACAGCCCTCTTTCCTGTATTAAACGTAGTGTTATATTACGGTATTTGGAAGCAGTCTATTATTTGTCAACAAAGAGTTTAAATAGTTTTCCCAAGGAGTCAAGGTCCTCTAGATGGCGGTGGATTTTAAAGTAAAGATTTAAACACGGGTTTACCCAAATACCTTGGCAATAATAAATAATACTGGAAACGCGAACGTCGTAAATTTTTAAATTTAAAAAAATGTGCAATGTGGGTCTAGCTATAGCACGTGCTCGCTTATCAACGCGTCCAACTGAGCGTTTCCTAGTTATTATAATAACTATTATTTGCTTTGGTGGAGGTGCCGGGTTAGTTACAACTTGTAACGATTGCAGCACTGTTTCATTATTTTATTAGTTTGTGACCACATTACAACAGGACACATTCCCCACAAGTGCAATTCACCATAATTAACAAAACAATTATTATTGAGCGAGCGAAGCGAGCGTCTCCACTTGACTCTTATGGCTCGAATGTCTGTTTTTTTTTTTTTCTCTGTTACTGCTTCGATACAGGTCGCACCGTTTCTCTAATCGACCTGAAATTTTGCACACATGTACATACCACCTAGGCGGGTTGCTGTATAGTTTTTGAACAAAATCCGATCGTTGGTTATGAAAAATAAAATAAAAAAATAAAAAATAAAAAATGTTCCGATCGTTATGAAATTTTGCAGGGTCAATAAGTACACCATTCTCTCCTATTTTCCAAATTTTCAGCTAAATCGGTCAAGACCTTAAGTAGTGTAGATTATAGAAATAACAAAAGTAACGTTACCATGGCAACGAAAAATCTTACTATGCACTGCCACCTAGAAGTAATCAATATACTATCGAGGAAGCAGTGTATTATTTGTTAACAAAAAATTTAAATAGTTTTCCCAAAGGAATGATGCCAAGGTCCTCTAGATGGCGGTGGATTTTATCCATTCTCTTCTATTTTACAAATTTTCAGCTAAATTGGTCAAGGCCTTAAAGACTTATTGGTATGTAACATTATGTCGTACTCGGGTCGTGTTGCACGTACCGGTGCTCGCTCAACAACGCGACGGGACTTTAGGCGTTTTCCTAGTAAATATTCAGGAAGCGTATTATGTTTCATACGGACACATTTGACCGCTCACTCCGAGATGTTTTTATGAAACTGGAAGGGGTGGGGTAAACGATGGATGTGCACGAGAGCAGTCTTTATAAACTGTATTTATGTAATATGAGGTAAGGGACAATAGCTGGGATACTAATATATTAACTACGTGGACAATCACAATTGGATTAATTATAAACTGGTTTTTGCCTATTACGTCCACCCAATGATGAATACAGAGGGATCTTGAATTTGAATTCAATAATTAATAATTTGCATTTAATAATTTAACAAAAATTGTTTTCAGTTTGCTGCTCAAAAACACGTAGATTCCGACCGAAATCGCATTGCTGGTTAGTTTGGTAAATTTTAGAGATCGCCTTGCTTTTCAAACTCATCCCCCCCCCCCCCCCCCCTTCCCATATACCAACGAACTTCTTTAAAAAACGGGATGTACGCTATTGTTTATGGCTATTTTATGTTATTACAATCCACGGACTTGCACGGTACACATAGGAACTAACACAATATCAATAACTTTTCAAATACACAAGCGATAATAGAAGCTAAAAATATATTTTACCATACAAATACACACAAATTATTGTTCTATAAACATACGTTAAAAAACTCGAGTGTCTAGGGGTTTAGGAACTCCTCAATGCAATTTATTTTATGATTTTTATTTATTTCTTATTAAAACATCGATTGACATCAAATTAGTAAAAGTATCTCTCCAGTAAGCACTTTTTCAAGGTAAACTTAAATGATTTGCAAGTTGTTATTTCTTGTGAGTGAATGATCTCTGAGAATCGCTCAGAGTGATTATTGTAGAGAATAGTGCATAAAAAAGAACAAATGTGTTTTTGTGGTTGTTCTACGCTAAAACACAAACAGCTAGCTGCATCGCACCCCCGCCCTTAGCTCTCCGTCCTTGACGCCCAAGGTCGTCTCGCGTTTCAAACATTGAGGTCACAATGCTCAGATAATATTATTTTATCCCGCCTTCTCCCGCCTGTCCCATTAAATCAGGTCCCCTCCCGGGACAGAAGACCGGGATACGGGACAGAAATGATTGATGTCCCGATCACGCCATCTCGCCACCCGTAAATTAAGACTGGTTGGAAACATTTTCCTAGTTTTAATGTGTGTTTTGTTGCTATCGGATGTCGATACTTCAATGTGGGTCCTGGCGACTCCGGAGCGTCGTTTGCTAATGTGTAATGGCGTTTCATTTACGATCGTTCGAAGATAAAAACAAAAGCTATAGGCTGAATAACAAAGCGTAATCAACAGACAGAAACTATCTCCATTGCTTTTTTTAAAGATATAAATAGATATTTATTCGCACAACAAAAGTATAAATGTGGTTTGAAGAGCCTAACATTTTTTCATTATTGGGTTGTACATTGCGCTTGTTTGTAGATCCATTTAGATCCGATTGTAAATAGTTCTTCCATTACAGTTATATATAGTTTAACTTCGTTCTATATTGGCAATTGAAACAATGCTATTATGTTCATGTCTTTTATTTTCTTCACTAACCTTCCAGAGCCAGTTGTTTCAATTCAGACCATTAATACCTTTTTGTTTTTTAGACGTACGTTTAGATCAATTTACCTGAATCTGTATCACAAAATTTAATAATGTGTATCGTAAATTGCGAATAGTGAATAGCTTGGGACATCATGGTGCTATAATCAAGTGGGTCATCCGTAATTCGATATTATATCTGAATTGGAGTTAAGCCCTAAATAGTGAGCTGGGTTGTTCAACACGGGAGTGATGACAAAACGATTGAGTTTCAGAGAGATGTTGCAAATTAAACTTAATTAGTGTATTTGCAAATGCAATGTTTCACTTGTGAAGGGTTGGATAAGCTAGAAACTATATTATGTAAATTGATAAATTTGTGGAGCAGATTAGAGTGGAGATTATATGTATTTAGGAAGTATTGAGGATTGAGAACAAACTATGGTACATACATTTTTAAAGCTAAACAACTCTTTTTTTCATACGTCTAAATGAGGGAAAATATAGAATTGATTTCAATTATAGGCACGTTTAATTAACTGTTAAGGTCGAAATTTTGTTAAGTACGATTAAAAAACAAGAAAATACAAAATCCATTATTTTACTTGATTAGAGTAGTTTTTTTAATTTGTTGATATACATTGCTATGGTTGGGTTTCGATAATTTATTTCTCTTCGCTATATTTCATTTCTATTGACCTGTAGATAATTACATTGTAAGCAAATGAAAAAGGCTTCGTCACAGCTTAATACTAAAATTAAAACTTAAATAACACCAAACACATAATCAGAAAAATTATACATAACATTCACAGAACTGTACAGTTCCAATAAACTTTAAACAAGAATGCAACTAAATAACAAATCATGATAAGTGTGTTGTAAATAGTTATTCAATTACCTTAATGGAACAATACTCATTCTCCAGCAGCAGTTTCAATAATATAATAATTGTACGAATAAAACAATTGTTTATACGCGCCGAGTATTATTATCTCCGGCTCTGGATGATGGAGTGTCCGCGTGTTATTGAGATGGATGAGTGGCTTCATGCCGATAGTGATGTGTGACACGGGAGCCTAATCTGATGATTTATTACCTATCACGTCCGGGAGGAAACCAAATACAAGGGGTGTGCAGCATGGGCAGTCGGGATAACGTTAAATCATGCAGACCCCCCCCCCCCCCCCCCCACTCAATCGCGGTTACATTTGAAATATACTCTACATTGTGTGGTGTGTTGGTTGGTATGGGTTTCTTTATCAAGTACGATTTGCAAAAATAAATGTAGATCTTGTATTTATTTAATTGCTTCATAATATTTTGTTCAGATTTAACAACATTCAATTCAAAATGATTAAATTAAAAATCAAAATTAAAATTGTATTTTTGTTTAAAGTCTGTCCATGGACAAATTCTTCCTTTTAGTCGAACAGTGGGTACAAAATATTTAAACCATACAGATTTAAAAAATAGTCAACCAGAAATGTGTAAAACCTATATACAAGTGTCATTAATTAACCCTTAAACGTAAATTTAACTTTGGATAATGGTTGTAAATATACGCATATCATTCTCTCATCAGTATTAGCGTTTTTAGCAGGAATTCCAATTCGTTTTGTAAGAACATTCACATTATTTTAATGTTGACATGAAAATAAATGATAATATAAAACATAATCATTCACATGCAACTTAAAATATGTTATGTTGTAATGTTTCTGTAAAACCTTAACTTTGTTTACTCCGAAAGCAATTAACAATGTTAAACTATAACTGATCTTAAAGGGTGCCCTCTTAAGTCTAAACCTAAGTTTCTATGGACGTTATGAGCACCGGGTTATTCTGACAGTGATGTTACCAGAGTAGCAGCTAACTTCTCCGCCTCCTAGATACACAGAGAAGAGAACTAAAGAGATTAGTATGCCAAGGAGCGCCGCAGTATGCTCCTCATTCGTCATTCTGGTTCAGCGTAAGCACCTCAAGTTTAGTCACGTGACATATATTTGCTTTGGGCCCGGGCATTGCGCGACATGTACCAGGAGCTTTCGTGACACTAGGCATAAGTATACCTCTTAATTAGAAATTATATTAAATGTAAAGTTTCCAGATTCATAATTTTGAATTATACTTTTTTTAAATCATGAAACATCATGGTGTCATTGGAAGAGATAAATTTAAAATTGCGTTTTGTTCTGTAGAGGTAATAAGAAACAATATCTATCAAATATATTTTTTAAATCACTACAATGCACTACAAAACTAAAACTAAGATTTGCCATAACGATTTGTATCGGTTAGCATAATATGCTTACTTTTTGTAAAAAAAATTAAAATTAAATTGATTTAAATCTAATCTTAATGCCTAGTTTAAAATTTAAGTACAAGGATAAGCCCTTCACTAGATTTGAAGTACCAAAATATACTGAACAAATGCTATAAAACGCTTGGTTAAATAATTGAAAGTAATAAAATATTCAACATCAAAATGCTATTTTCACGCACTTGTGAATTTTGTCGAGGGTTAGTGGCAGCATCTCCCCACGGTGACACTGACATAGCCTCCATGCAGATAGCCCGGCCTTGACGGTACTCAAGACAAGGCCAGGTTAGTCGGACGAGGGTTGGGGGGGTCGGCGATGTCAACCTGTCAGTGCTCGGAGCTTTATTAGAGGCAGGGTGAAAGCGACGAGGGTGGCGGGAAGAATGCAAGGGGGGGGAGACAAAAACCTTGACTGATGATTCCCGGCCCATCTTGCATCAAGGGGTTGTTATTTAGCCGGGTGGAAGTCGTTATTCCATCAGATAGGGTTGTTTGTTGGTTAATTCATGTGGAACACGTTTCAAGGGCTGCTGTACGAGCAACGTTTGTCCATTTGTTGGAATTTTGTCGTGTTATCACCGTGCGTTTCTCAGAAACAAAAACTAATTTAGTATTTTTGGTAGAATTTATATATTGTTGGTGTCGTGAACGAATGTTATCTTTGAACACACGCATTTGGTTTATACATTTTTATTTATTTTCCTAATGATCATAACATCTAGCACGCAAATAAAAAAAATCCATATCTTTTTATAAAATTAATATTCACCAGAATTAGATAGTGATCAGAGCTGCGGAGTCAAAGTGATTTTTATCCATTAAAACTATATAAAGTAAAACAACCAAAAATAAATTATAAACAAAGATAATTTATACTGTTAGTGAGTCGTCTTGTAGCACTTTGTGAACTTTGGATATTTAGAAGATTATAAGAAGTTTTTGAAGAAATTATTAACATTTAAATAATATTCACAATATTCATTACAAAATACCTTCAGTGAGATAACCGACTGCAGGAATCTACCCCAACCCTCCAACACACCAGCGTGACCACGCTGCTCTTTCCATGGCCATTTGTGAATATTTATTCTATCTCTCGAGCTTTGTACTCGTGCTGTTGGTGTACACCTATAGCACGCATTCACGCACACAACATACGCAAGACAAAACATGCTCGGCCAACCCCAAACCACGCAGGAATTTGCTACAGCATTCTTTGGGGTGCAGATGACTTAAGGGGTGCGTCAGGTATTTTCATAGTTGAAGGGGAATGTTCTAGGGCTATTGTAAGCGATTTACCTGAACAATCTACTAATAATATTGTTGAATTTCGCTTCACACAATGAGATTCAAAGAGATTAAGGGTTAATCCCAAAGATATTTTATAAAATTAATCATGTTTTGGCAGACTAACCTTGTGTCTTGTAACTACCATCAAGCTACTCACAGCTACACTGCCACCTGCTTTAACAGCCTAGACGACTATGGTAGAAGGAGCTTTGAGATACACCATGAAAATAGTATTGACTTCGTACCCGGCGCCTCCACCAAAACACTGAATTAAAATGTTTTCTTCAACTATAGTTTGGCATCGAGTGACTGTTGTAGTTGCTACTTTAACAATAATTACTATGTTGCAGACTAACCTGTGCTTGTACTACATCAGTCTCCTTGCTTCAACTTTTTAAAGGGGTTGCACC
>JAMZAV010013546.1:0-14934 GCA_024449915.1 Sweltsa coloradensis | reverse complement strand
CCCCAGCCAGAAGCCCGATTCTCCCGGCGCTCCCTTGTCACGCTCCCTGGCGCAGGAAAAACACCACAGACCACAGTTTAGCTCCGGTGGGGGGTCTTCTGCGTGGGGCCCCCGGCCCCCGGTTGGGGGTCCGGCGTCGTCGGGTTTCCCTCCCGCGTCAGGGAGCCCATCTCCACGCGCTCCTTGTCTCGCTCCCTGCGAACAACACACACAGACCACAGTTAAGCCCGTGCGGTACTTCTGCGTGGCGCGGCGTCGTCGGCGTCGTTCCTCCCGCGTCAGGGAGCCCATCTCCACGCGCTCCTTGTCACGCTCCCTGCGAACAACAAGGGAACGCTGTTCTCTTTTTTGTTTATTATTAAAGTTGACTAATATAGTGATATAGGCCTACATCAACATAGGAAAGGCTTTTCTACTCCATTTGTTAGGGATTGAAGATCCCCTAATCATGGTCGTCCGCAGGATTTTTTCCCGGGGTCCCGGGAGGTGCACTTTGCTTTACAAAGTATACTTAAAGTGGGACACGCTGGAGGGTGTGGGGGGCGCTACCCCCAACTTTTGCCCCACAGTGATATGTTTAGGGTGTTATCTGTCAACAACACGTTTAAACGACTTTGGAGAGGGGTCCACGTTGGTTTTTCTTTGCCGATATACAAAAGGCTCAAAAAAATTGACATTTAAAAGTAACAAATGTATTTAAAAAAATGATGACTTTTCCCATTTTCCAGGGGGTTCAACTGCACCCCCTTGCGCCCCCTGCGGACGCCCATTCCCCCGTCCGTCCGTCGATGCTTGTGTCATCCATCAGAAAACAAAATCCCTTATTGACCGTGTTTGTAAACCCCAGGCTAGCGTCGCTCAAAAAGCGGACTCTTCAAACCCCGGCACCTCCACCAAATTTTGCAGAACAAATGACGAGGTTAATTTACTAAACGAAATTTTCGTGGTGAATATAATTTGGTGAGGGTATTTTTTGCGAGATTTAGCCTCATTCCCCTGATACCCCCGGTCACCAAAACCCTTCTTATCATCCCGTTAAAGAGCAACGTCCCCCAAAAAACATCGTTATTTTCATATGAGATGTGACAACGGGCAGAAAAGCTATGCATAAGGACGCTTCGTCCCTAAAAACCTTAGTTGATTGAGCCGTGTAAAGAAGGGTAGCAATTCGTAGAGGCAGTATGATAAAATGGGGTGGATTAGATGTGTAACTCGTTTTAAACCTCGTTTTTCCGCAAGATGGATCTTTTGGAGAGCAGGGGGAGTCCCGTGTTTTAAAATTGTAGCCTCGTGTGACAATGCTGCCTCTTTTGGGGGCATCAGCTGAGGGGGCCGAGTTTTTTAAAAGGGGGGAGACGGCGGGCGTAAACGTACAAATACTCGCGAGCAAGAAAAACACGAACTAAAAAAAATGCCACGTGCGCACTTCCGCCTTCTTTTTTTATGTCAGTACAATAAAACAGCCCCCGTCCCGCTCAAAAAATAGAAAAAGGGTCCTTACAAACGAAGAAGAAAGTCGTAGATAGTTAAACTTTTTTTTTTATTTTTTAATTTTTTTTCGTAATAAAAATTTATCCCTTTTTTAGGACGAAAACCCTATTAAAAATTTTTGGGGAAAATTTTGGATAGGTAATTCTATATCATTTTTAAGTAGAAAACTTTTTTTTTCATCATGTTTCACATCACTCACTTATAAATCCCATTGAAAAATTTTTTTCTTTAAAAATATTGAACCCCATTTTTTAAGCTTTTCAAAATATTGGCCTGAGTAGATAACGTAAACCCCGTACATTTTATATAAAAAAAAAATGGGTAGGTTATGTGACACATCAATCAATTTCGATGTCCTAGAAGTTTTGATTCGATATTGAAAAATTTTAAAAAACATTTTTTTTATTTGTGAAAAAAATTAAAAAAAATAACAAAAATTGTATCAAAAAGAATAGGATACGTGTGGCTATATAGTCTGGGGGGTTCAAAAAAATAAAAGGCAAAAATAGTGGGAAAGGGTTTTATTGGAAAAAAATGTTCAAAGGTCAAAGAAAAGCGATACAGAAGAGGACCACAAAAAATGTCCCTTAGGATTAAAAATGGCGGCCATGATAAAATGGCCTTTTTATTTACCTTTTTTGATGAAAAAAAGGGTAAAAAATGTTAAAAGGTGTACAGGGCAAAAAATATTCTTAAGATTTTAAAAAATGGTTTACGGGGGGGGACCCAAAAAAAAGCCCCTTACGATTAAAAATGGCCGCCATGTTTAAAAAAATATGTATTTTTTAAATTTTTGGAATAAAACATACTAAAAATAATGATAAAAAGGTGCCATTTTAGAAAAGGCTCTTTTTAAAGTTTAAGGGGAAAATTTTACGGGGGGGGAGCAAGAAAAAATCCTCTTAAAATTAAAAATGGGGGCCCATGAATGAAAAGGGTTTAACCCAAATTATTTTTATTTTTAAGTAAAAAGACGGCAAATAATGATAGGAAGGTGTCCTTTGGGAAAAAAACTTTTTTTTTTAGTGTAAATGAAGATTTACGAGGGGGGCCAAGAAAACACCCTTACGACCCAAAAAGGGCCGCCACGAATTACAATTCGTACCTTAAGTACCCAATTTTTAAAAATGTTAACAGACGGAAATGATAGAAAGGGCACTTGGAAAAATTTACTGAGATTTTTGTGAGGGTTTTTATAGTGGGGGACCCCAAAAAAATTCATTACATTCAAAATGGTCGCCATGTTTTTAAATGTGTATTTTTTCCCTATTTAAATGAAAAAACAGACGGCAAATGATAAAAATGGCCATTTGGGCCAAAAAACTTTTTCAGAGTTTATTAGTTTACAGTGGGGACCCAAAGAAAAATATCCCCTTTCAATTTAAAATGGGGCCCCCATGATTTAAAAATGTATATTGTTTTCCCATATGCTAGATCCAAATTTAAATTTAAAATTTAATACTTTTTATAGTGAAACAAAAAAGTAGGGCCCACATAATTTAAAGCGGGCGTGGAGCCTTTTCCTTACTTTTTTGGACATTTTTAAATTTAGGTTTTTTTATAAAATTTTCTTTTTCCTCAGGAAAAGAATTTTGAGAAAAAATATTAAAGTGCTGAAAATACTGTAACGGATTAAAACCATCCAGAAAAAAAGAGATTTATATTTTTTCCTTAAAATTTTAAAAAAGTCTATGATACCTTTCTAGCACTGGGTTTACCCGGGGGTTGCAGCGTTCATCGGCAGTTTTTTAACATAAAAAGCACAGGAAAGCCCGGACTTTTTCATACATCGTGTGATCACCCTTTTTTCACGAGCATTGACAAGCCTCTGCAGAAAGTCCCATATCTCCGCGTCTAGTCCCTTTTGGATCCAAACTCCACCATTCAAGAACCATCCCCTTCTTTTGGTGATGAAAAATTGGCGTAAAGTTTTCAGCACTTCCCCAAAAATGTCCCCCCCTTGATAAGCGCACACTGAATGTGAAGCGGGGGTGCTCTTGAGTAGGGGGGAAACTGTCAACACTTTTGTTTTTCGATTAAAAAGGATTTTTTTTTCATGACTTTTCCCATCCTTTTTGCGTCGTACAAAAGAACAACAAAGCTAAAGACGTCTGGGTTTGGAAACGTTTTTGCAACGGACGGGGAAATTTTATTCTTGTTTGATGTTTTTGTTTTTGTTCCACCATTTTGGAAAATGGAAGCTTTCTTCACAATGCCCCAAAAAGCAAAAGTTTTATTTTCCATTTCGAAAAACATGTGGGGGACACGTTTGATTTTGCAGAAGGGTTTGCCAACGTGGTTTCCTTTACGTATCATCTCAAAAAGCTGAGGCCGCCATTTTTGGTATTTCATGTGATTTTCTGAAGAGGTGATGGCCGCACTTGGTCACGTGAGGTCACCGTATCCCCCTTTCCCCCAAAGGGCAAAAAAAAGCTTGGAAAGTATGGAAATCTTTCGATAATTGTCACACCGCTGTTCTGAAATTTTCCCTTCCGTTGCAGAACGTTTCCAAAACCATCAAGACGCTTAGAACGTTTGTTGTTCTTTTTTTTTGGGACGAAAACAACGGATGGTGGAAAAATCAATTTAAACAAGGAAAAACCTTTTCACATCGAGGAAAAAAAAGGTTGAAGCCTTCCTCTCACCAAGCGCACGCAGCTTCTCACAATGCTGCTAATCAAAGGGGGACATCTTTGGGGGAATGCTAATACTTTTACGCCCCTTTCTTCAAACTAAAGAATGGGGGGTTCTTTAATGGGGGAGTTTTGGGATCCAAAAGGACTAGACTGCCGGAAAATGGGATTCTGCAGAGAGCTTTCAGTGCTCGTGAAGAAAAGGATGCATCACACATGCCATGCAAAAATTCCGGTTTTCCCGTACATTGCTTGTTCCAACTGCCAATGAACTCATAAGGAATTTAAAAAAAAAAAAAAAATCATAGGGAAAATGGAAACAATATACATTTTTTAATCATGGCGGCCCTTTTGAATTTTTTGGGGTATTTTTCTTGGGTCCCCCCCGAAAAATATCAACATCTTGAAAATGTTTGCCCAAATGGCCCATTTTTTCATTTTCCGTCTGTTCAATTGAAATGGAAACAATAACATTTTTAAACATGGCGACCATTTTTTAATCGTTAAAGAGATTTTTTTTGGATCCCCCACTGTAAACCCTACACAATAATTTTAGAGTATTTTTTTCCAAGGGGACCTTCCTTCATTTTTCCGTCTGTAAAAATTCAAAAATTTTAGACTAAAGGTACGCAATTGTAATTGGGCGGCCATTTTGGATGTAAGGGGTTTTTGCTTGGTCCCCCCCTGTAAACCCTTCTTTGACATCTCAAGAAATGTTTTTTCCCCAAGGACACCTTCCTAATTATTTTTCCCCCTTTTTACATTAAAAATTAGAAGATAATTGTTACACCTTGTCATTCATGGCCGCCATTTTTTAATTGTAAGAGGTATTTTTTTTGGCCCCCCCCTGTAAACTTTTTCACAATCTTAAAAAGAGCCAGTGCTAAGTGGCATCTTTTATCATTTTTTCAGTATGTTTTTTATTCCAAAAAGTAAAAATTAAAACAAATTTTTTAAACTGGCGGCCATTTTGAACATAGGGGGAATTTTTTATGGGTCCCCCTTTTTAACCCCTTTTAAAATCTCAAAAAATATTTTTTTTCATGTAGCACCTTTCCAACATTTTTTTTTACCGTCTTTTTTTAAATAAAAAATGGAAAAAAGGCCTTTTTCTTCATTGCCGCCATTTTAATCCTAAGGGGGAATTTTTTTGTGGGGTCCCTTCTGTATCGCTTTTCTTGACCTTATAAAAAATTTTTGCCAATGAAAAACCTTCCTACTATTTTTTTGCCCTTTTATTTGGGATCATCGATGAACAGCCTTACTATAAGGTTTTCATAAGGTATCGCTTTTCTGTTCTCCCACGTACTCAAGAACCTCAGCTGCGCAGTCGGCCCCTTTCCTAACTTTCTTTTTTAAATTTTGGGGGAGGCGCCGGTAGCCGTAAAACTTTAAATTTAAAATTTGTAGTTTCTATAGGGTACCCGGAAACCCCCAAATTTAAAGAAATAAATCCAATTTCTATGGAGCCTTCTGACAGCATAAAGGGCGAACACATTTACATCCCCCAAAATTCTTCACCTCGTTTTAATTTTACACGATAAAAAATACAACTCTTTGGGAATTTCCATATTTTGATATGGAGTCAAAAAATTAATAAATTATCGAAAATATTCCTACACATTGATATCGTATCGAAATATCGATATCTTTCCACAGACACAATAAAAATAATTTTAAACCTTGCGTTCAGGTCCAGTCCAATGATCGAATAATGTGTGAAATGATTTCATGGAATGTAACCAGCTAGAGATGCTTGAAATGAAGGTTCACTCACACATGCATGCTGCTTGATCTAGTGCATTTAGGTTCGTAATAGCGTGCTGGGTGCTAGTCATGATAGATGTCGTCGTGGTAAAGCCACGTAGGCTAAGATAAGATGCAGTGTTACAGAGGCGCATGAGTGATAAACATGCAGCCCGTAGCTGGCCGTGCCAGGTGGGCCTATGTACGATTGTATATATTTGTTTCATGGGAATTAAACCTGTTATAGGGTGCAATATGCCTCTCTTCAGGTGAACTAGGTATGTTGCGGATAGGACAATTGTGAAGGGATGTCCGAGAGCTGTTTACTAGGACTCAATCCCTTGCATTCGCATTAATGACCGAGGAAAACCTCGAAAAAAACCTTCAGTCAGGATTGCCGGTCTCGACGAGATTCGAACCCGGGACCTCCCGAATCAGAGTCGAGCGCTTAGCGCACGAGCCAACACTGTCGGTGATGTATGATTGTATACTCGGTGTTAAACTTTTCTGTAAATCCGCTATATTTTATTTTGTAATTTGGAGAAGTGGTTCGGTCAAAATATGTTCATTATACCAAGAGGCGTGTAATTTTGGAATGCATATTTTTTGTGTTTTAAAGTAGGTTTATATCCCCCCAAAATAAAAAAAATTTTGTAAAAAAGACGGCAGCCAAGCTCCCCTCAAAAGTCTTCGGCTGTGAATGCTGTGAGATATAGAAGTTGAGCCAAGCTTTTTATTCTTTCCCCCTAGTTTCGCTTTGAAAATATGTAAGATCATTTCGCCTGTTGACGAGCCCCAAAGCCAAAACGATTTTTGTGGTAAAAAAGTAAAATTTTTTAACTCAAAATTATAATAAAAAAAATGACTTGGCTATTGAATTTGGTTCATGGCCAAGAATTTTTTATGATTTCGATTTTAAAAATTTTACTTTTTACCACAAAAATCGTTGGTTTGGCGCTCGTCAACAGGCGAAACGATCTTACATATTTTCAAAGCGAACTAGGGAGAAAGAATGAAAAGCTTGCTCAACTTCTATATCTCACAGCATTCACAGCCGAAGACTTTTGAAGGAGAGCTTGGCTGCCGTCTTTTTTACCAAATTTTTGTATTTTGGGGGGATATCAATCTTTTTGTTGTTCGTTCGTATCAAGGGGGGAATGATGGACTTTGAAATGGATAAATTTTTTAAAGGGTTCAAAGTTTTTTTTTTTACCATTTTTGGGCCCCAACGGTCCCCCAAAGATACCCCTTAATAAATAAATAAATTAATTTTTATTTAGAGTCTACCCCCCTCCCAGTTATATATAACTGATTTTCAGTGGGGGACTTTAAATCAAAGCGACCAAGCCAACTTTGCAGGCCCCGACGCAATCGACGAGTGAGCAATAACCAACCAAAGATCGATATTTTTAATAGGAAATATATCAATCAGGGGTATGGACAGTGCGAACATCCGCGGATCAACGCCAGAATCAACAAGGCCGATCCAGAAAAAACCTCTGAAATTTATTATGTGCTTCGTTGCTAGGACGGCTCCAAAGTCACCGTTTAAAAAACTCCTAAGACAAGAAAACTGATAGACTTAAGTTCCAAATCAGAAGTTAAAAAACTTCTAACTTGAGCGGGAATCGAACCCTGGCCCTTCTGCATTGGAAGCAGATACGCTAACAACAAGACCAACGCACTAGCATAAGCACTAGATATGTTATAAGGGTAAGAGCATGTTTAATTTCAAGTTGTATACAAATTACTACGCCTGAGAATTAAGCGTTTGATTTTGCTAGGACGGCCCCAAAGTCACCGTTTACAAACTCCTAAGACAAGAATGATAGACTTAAGTCCAAACAGAAGTTAAAAAACTTCTGATTTACGGGAATCGAACCCTGGCCCTTCTGCATTGGAAGCAGATACGCTAAAAAACAAGGACCACCGCACTAGCATAAAGCACTTGATATTTATAATGGTTAAGAGCATTTTTAAATTTTCAAGCTTGTACAAATTTACTACGCCTGAGTAACTACGCGTTTTGATTTTAAATTTTGATTTTGATTTTCCCCGGTCCCAATTGCCCGGTTTTTGTTATATGAGGTACATCTGAGTGTGGCCAAGTTTCAAAGTTCTAAGATGAACCGTTTTCTCGGTATAGCGTATTATTCATAAGAGTACGGAATTACCCACTTTGATAATTTTGGTTTTTTCCGGTTTCCCGTTAACCAAATTTTGCTTTCCATATTCAAAAGTGATAAAAAAATGAGAGATATCAAAATGTATTCCACGTTTGAAACATCTCAGTTGTAGCGTTTCTTTGAATGATTCATTTCTTAAAGTTCAGATATGTTTTTTGTCATTTTGGGCCCATGGTCATCCCAAATTTAGCCCCTTGTGTTTGGACGCAAGATATTTATAATGGTTAATAGCATGTTAAATTCAAGTTTGTACAAATTACCACGCCTTGGTAATTACGCGTTTTGATTATCATCCAAATTTTGATTTTCTCCGGTCCCTGTTACCCGGATTTTGGTTTTGAAAGCAAAAGGCACTGCGTCTGAAATACACCTAAGTGTGGTCCAGTTTCATAGTTCTAAGATTTACCGTTTTCTCTGTAGGCTAAAGAACTCTCCGCGGAGAACTCATAGCCACCCACCCACCCACCCACCCAGCCAGCTTTAAGGAATTTGGGCGATGTTGAGAGCCTTTTTTAAACACAGAACGAGTTGTCGGATCGGGTTGATTTTTTTTTTGGTATGTCATGGACCACATACCAGGACATATACCGAGTTTCAAGATTGTAACTCTTTCGGGGCGGCCCTGTGCAGATAGCTGAAAACCCCCCAAAATCTGGGAGGTGTATATAGGGCCGGAGTTCGGTGTCGCCTAGCGCCGCATTCGCTTGTCTGCCGGCGACGACCGTCGCCCCAGATTTGTGCACAGTTCCAAGATACGAGGGTTACAACTTTTTTATGACTATTTAAGATTGGTGCGGTGCTCTGTGGGGAATAAAAAAATCGCAGGTTACAGCCGATTTACGAAATACCTCAAAAAAAGTAAATTTTCGCAAAATTCGTGTAAAATCAAAGTTAATATAAGATATAATTTTTTTAAACGGTTAGTGTAGACTTTTAAAGCTCTCGATTCTGTGGTAAAAAAAATGTTTGGGTGAATTTGCATGGGCCCATGGACTAGGCTCCTCCCTCCTGCGGTATATGGGGTTGAAGTTCTCGCTGAGCAGGTCACAATCCTGTTATCCCCCACGACAGCTTTAGCCTGGAACGAGAGCAACGAGCTGCATTTAGTAAAGTCTTTGGACATATACAGTTAAACTGCAGTCGGTCACTTTAACGACAATATAGCTTCACAATATAGCTTATAGGTGTATTGGCAACTGTGTAAGCCACGGTGGGGTGGGTGGGGGGGTGGGTGGGTGGGAAGGACGCTGGAGATTGACAGGACGTTTCTACCGCTTGGCTGATTCGTAGCAATGGGAGTCGAAACTGAGGGAGCGAAGCTACAGATGTACAAAAAGAATCTTATCGTGCATTCAAGTCTTTGGTCGAGGTGCCGAGTAGCCCCGCCCTTGGGTGACCCCAGGGTGACCAAAACATCAATGCCAACGAAACAAATGCAGTCAACTAATTGTCATGTTCGGTTATTACGTCAGACGTGACACACGCACAGACGGACGGACATTAAGTGATGGTTATAGCGGCTTCGCTTCTCAAAATTTATCAAAATACGTAATCGTATAGGAAACCTGACCAATACATTTTGTCTATGTTTTTCACGATGGTAATTGTGAAGGGATTGTGTAAGGGCTATTTAGGAGGACGCAATCCTCTAGGCAACCATGAAAAACTTCCAGCTAGGATAGCCGGTGCGGTGTAGGACCGTCCGAGCTCTCGCGCGCCACGCATGAGCCAAACCTCTCGGTGAAACATGCAACGAGAATAACAATAAATACAAAGCAGCACCAGGGGCGTAGCCAGGATTTTGATTCGGGGGGGATGAATTTCGGAATTATAATAAGAAATTTGTAGAGCTGCCCACGAAACTATCATTTCGGGAAAAGTACATGTTCAGGTACAATGAGGGTTTGGGGGGATGCCCCCCGCTAGCCTGGGTCTAGGGCTCATAGCTCCAGAGTTTTTTTGATTTCTAACATTGCAAATCGTGACATTTTAACTGTTCTATAAGAGTGCTTTTGTCGAAAATTTTAAAAAAAATTGTGAAGATCCATATACTGTTAGTTTACAAAATCTTGCCATTATGTAGGCCCTACATAAAATGATGCCACATAGAAACATATTGCTATTTAGTATTACTATAACCCTTCTCCTGATTTGGGGGGGGGGGGGGGGGTTCTTTGATTTCGGGGGGGGGGGGGGGGGCTCGCGACGCCCCTGCCCGGCACTGAAACCAAAACCTAAACCAACATAACAAACTAGTCATTTAGAGAAGAAATTCCGCCTACGCGAGTGCTTCAGCTAAACTATCCTATACACGTTGTTCGCCGTCGACGACATCGGCGCCGACGGGGTTTACTAGGTCTTCTTTGAGGGATGATTAGTGATTAGGGGGTTAACTTTTTATTTTATGCATTTTTTTTGTTTTTTACGCCAATTTTAAACCCTTATCTTTCCCTTAAAGTAAAGTCCCTCACTGAAAATTATTTATATTGGTTAATAGATACGAATTCAAATTGATTTATTTTATTTGTTGTTGCGAAGCTTTGCGTAATTTGTCAACCCAATGTGTTAGACTGTGCAGTGTAGAAGATCTTCACAAATTAATTTAAAAAACTAGCATCAATACAACACGGATGGTTGACAACTAACAGCATCATGTACTGATAAATTACCGCATTACTCACGATAACGCCCCAGATTGGTTTTGTGTTTATTTCTGCATTAGTATAATGACAACGTCGGAGACGCAGCCGGACGATTGAATGTTTGTAAAGCCGAGCCCTGGGTCCCCGAGGGGTAGTTCCCGCGTCCCCGATTACCTCCCCCCACAGACACTTGCTACTGCACGAGGGGTGGGAAACCAAGCGGGGAAGCATTTACATGAGAATCATATCGCCGAGCAATATAAACAACAAAACCATAGGAGTTTTAAAAAGCAATCATCGTAGATAGTGAAAGAAATAGACAATTTCAACTTGAATAACGTTGCACTGATTAAAAGAAGACATAGAAAAATAGAAATACGACACAAAATTAGAGTATCAATACAAGGATTATGTGGTGGGCCAAGTACCAAAGGATAGGCCAATGTTCCCATAGCCTGAGCTGCAGTAAAAAGCTTAACTGATTCCCAATTAACTGTGGCACTGTTGTAAAAAGGAAATGTATACTCCATAAGTTATTTGATTGATTAATTGGGAAATTTTTATAGCAGACTTAAGGTCTAACTAATTTTATACATAAGCCCAACATAAATTTATTTACAAATATGAGAAAATAAGTCTACCCGGCACCTCCACCAATTTCAAAATAATTTCATTTGTTACTTCCTATAATTCACATGATAATAGACTTCATTAATTGTATACCTCGTTGGTTATATGTGATGTATTTCGTAGCAGAAAATATGATTGAAATCGCTTCATAAAACTGTTTCAGCATTTAATTTATGTATAGTTTAATAAATTGCACTGAGCAATGTTGTAAAAAGAAAATGTTACTCCATAAACCATACAGTAAGTTACTTGATTGATAAATTGATTAAAATTTTTTAATAGTAGCGGTAGACTATATATATTTAGGCAAAATCTAACTAATTTTTTTACATGAGAAAAAACATAAATATATTTTCAAATATGAGAAAATAGGTCCACCCGGCACCTCCACCAATTTCGAAATAATTTTATTTCTGGATTTTGGACAGTCGGGAAACGCTCCCGTAGGTGGAAATAATTTTATTTGTTACTCACTAATAATTGACTACTACTTCATTAGACTACTCCATTTTTTATCTTGTTGGTTATTTGGGGATGTATTTCGTGGCAAAAAAATATGGATGAAATCGCTGCATAAATATGTTTCATTCTTTAAATTTTTGTATAGTTTTAATCCATGTATAATACATAGCAAGCGAGTTAGCTGATTGCCAATGAACTGTGCACTGTTGTAAAAAGAATTGTATACTCCATAACCATACAATAAGTTACTTGAGTGATTAATTGATTAAATTTTAGTACCTATATATTTTGGCAAGGGCTAACTAATTGTATAAATAAGCCTAACATAAAATAATTAAAAATATTATCAAATATGAGAAAATAGGGCTACCCACCAATTTCCACCAATTTCAAAATAACTTTATTTGTTACTCCCTAGTAATTGACATAATAATAGACTCCTTTCATTTATATCTTTTTTGGTTATGTTATGTATTTCGTAGCAGAAAATATGATTGAAATCGCTGCACAAAACTGTTTCAGCATTTAATTTATGTATAGTTTAATAAATTGTGATAACTACATAGCAAGCGAGTGAACTTTGCGATATGTCGTCCACTATATCACGGGTATACGGCAGTAACCAAGAGAGGGAGCGAAGCCACTTAATCAACACAAGAACACGAAACTAGACAGTCAATCCTGGCGAGCTTATACCGTCAAACAATGTCCACCGCTTGTTTCACATTCTTTGATGGTGGAGGTGCCGGATGATGAATCTTCGAAGTCTCGGGGGTCTAGCCCCCCCCCCCCCGCGAGTTCTCTAAAACAGCCTCGGCCACCCCTGACTCCAAATATACTCGGTTAGACATCTGAAGAGAGGCATTCACTTGCACCCAGGGCAGGATTCACACGAGAAATTTAAAAAATATATGAAAATTGAATTAATGACCAGAAGAGTTGACAAGTTTAATATTTCACAGAAACTTTGTTTCTACTAATCAAGAAAGAGTTCTACCCTTTGAGCTATTAACTCTCCTAGCTCTAGTTCCTGTCCGCAACGCATACAGAAACCACAACATTGTCAGCGAAGGCAGGAGAAGTCAACTCCCTGATCTTAGCATTCTAGTGACACATTCAGATGAAAGAGAGCGCCCTAACCTCACCCTACACTTTAAATATTTGAACGCGCGGCCCTCGAGTAATATCATCAATAGTTGACGAGGGCCCACCCAAGAGGCCCTTCCACAAATCACTATTGGCTCAAATCTGTGGCGGACACAAGTTGCGGTTACTGGCGTTTTTTTGGCGCTCACTTTTTAAATATTTCATCTCGTGGTTTGAGTGGAAAAATATGTTTGCATTTCACGCGCTCGATCTCTTGCTTGGCGGGGCCCTGTGTGCTAGAGGGCTCTCTACGACCAGGCGCCCGTGTCTTTTGCACGGTTCAACTTAGCTTCCTCCCTACGACAAAACCCTTGGAGTAAAGTGGAAATAAAACTTTGTGGATCCAAATCCATCATGCTAACACTGAGACGATTTGATCATATCGATAAAATATTTAATAACTTTATCGGCAATTCTACGGATACTTCATGGATTGTGCAAACTCAATGCGACAAGAATTAATTTTCTAAATAATTCATAATTTGAATATATTTTCCTTTGATCTATAGCTATAGATGAACGACCGTTGAACGCAGCCAAGTCGACCACACAGTCGTGAGTAGATTATAATACTGTCATGTAGTCAGACTAGCCTTCTCCCTACTGTCCTGTCTAACATCAGATGAAGCATAGAACAGAGACCTCACCTTGTCAGGAACCCAGGACCCTCAGTACAACGGCCGCTTGGCTGGGGGCTCGTAGCTTGTCCTGCAATCCCTAGGTAGCTACTAACTGTAGGGATCTTACTACCGGTCAGAGAGTAACTTAATACTCAAATCAGAATACCAGATTCATAGTGAATAACAAAACCCATTTTATTAATTAGGCAACGGAATGGGAACTAAAGAAAGAGTGCACGGTACTGCCTACTCTCCAGCATGTGCGTGACTACCACGTGGCTTGGTTAGATTTGTAACTATACAGTTTTTTTGTCGGATACCCCCGATCTATGAATAATCTATATTCATGATAATACTTCGTTTACCCCAAGCATTAGATCCACTTTTCATTATTATTGCTACATCTCAGCAATGGAAAACCACTCAATGTTTAAGTCTCAATTTCATCGCATTAACCATCTAACAAAACCAGAGAAGTTTCAAATAAATCTGTTCCCCCACAAATCCAAAAATTCCCAAACACGTGAATTTAGGGCTAATTATTAATTTCTTTCTTAATCAGAAACAGTCAACCAATTTTGAGTACCTTTTCGACAAAAAACATCAGATATTTTATTGGTGCCTATTAGGGGGGGAAATAGCGATCAATACATAATTTTCTTAACAGAAAGTCCAAGATGCCATATACCAGACGTAATAACAATAACAGTTTCTAGGACCCGGGCGTTTTTATAGATTCAGATTATTATAGAAGGCATAATATAGAATGGGTTTGCGTTGAATTGAATATAATTTGACTAAAAATGTAATTCATCTTAGGCCCCTACTTTTAAAACTAATAAAAGAGATGCGATATTGAATTCCAAGAAAACCACCCTTGTGTAAAACGAGAGCAAAAATCTTCGTTAAAAAGTAATTCATCCAGAGAACCTGACGTTAAAAATAGGGACAAGTCAAAGAAACGGTGAATATCTTATAACCAAAGCAATTCTATAATGTTGAAGGTGTGAACGCCGATCTAAGAAGAGCTTGATGCATTTCTAAAACTTATTTATTAAATAGTATGCGGGGCAGTAGAGTTTTAAACTTATCCGGCATAGTACTCAAGTCATTCAGGGCTGATAGCAAACGAAACATTTTATTTCCAAATAATAATTTATAGCCAGAAATAAGACGTTAATTCTGGTAATTGCATGAATGTTTGACGATTACGTCCGTACAACATGTAAGCCATCTGTTTTAAACCGAGTTTCGTTTCCTTACATATCATAAAATAATAGAAACAAACAATAATATTGCGGTAACAAAATATGCATAGTACAACCCGGCGCCTCCACCAAATCTGATGGAATTAGTTAGTTGGTGTTGTTTTAAAGGC
>JAMZAV010013545.1:0-13500 GCA_024449915.1 Sweltsa coloradensis | reverse complement strand
CAAAGGTACACAATGTGATACAATTTACCGACGACATGTTTAAAAATGTAAGGTATTTTTGAAAAATTTAAAACCCTTTCATAAAAGCAGCAATGACAGCTAAGGACTTTTTCTGATATTATTACGTCAAATTATCTTGAGACCATGAAAAACTTTCCTTTCTCAGGAGAAAAACTCCTGAAACGTCCAACGTGTTTGTCATAATAATATATGACGGGAGTAATAAATAATACCACGAATACAAAAAAGTAGCAGAAAGCAAGTTTCACTTAATAGGAGCAAGTAGATTTTTACAGATAACGACCTACTCAAGTACAACATCATATGTCATTAATACGTTACGTATTGTCAATCAACAGCATCATAAATCTTCGCATGTGAGAACGTAAGACGTTATAACTAACTGCGCCATAAATCAAGTTTCATTATGTAATAGTCGTATAGGTAATTGTTTGTTACGTTCGTGTCTTTGATCTTTTTTTGCACACACACCTCTCTTGTGATTATTACTTTGGACTCTCGACTCAAGGCCCAGTCCATCAAACGCAGTAACTAGGAAAACGTTAAGTCCCGCCGCGTTGTTGGATGAGCGTAATTGGTGAATTGAGCTGCATGTTTTTTGCGGATTTTCTGTTTTTCTGTGAAAAAACAGAACTTTGATGAAATTTTTTTAAAATTAAATCAAATTAAATAAAAAATTAATTTAAATTTTTTTTAATTAATCGTAATTTTATAAAAGGAAAAAATCGTAATATTGAAATTTTCATAAGAAATAATTTTTTGATTACGCACAAATTTTACACGAATTTTTTAAATTTCTAAAATTAAGGTTCTGTGAAAAACCCATTATAATCGGATAAAGCATGTAGGTGTTATAAGCAGAAGAAATAAAAAAAATCGTAAAATTGCGATTTTCATGAGAAATAATTATTTGATTTCGCCTCAAATTTTCACACGAATATATCAATTCATAAAATTAAGGTTCTGTGAAAAAATCATTACAATCGGATAAAGCATGTAGGATTTTATAAGTCGAAGAAATTTTTTAAAAATCGAAAAAATCGTAAAATTGCGATTTCATGAGAAATAATTTTCGATTGCGCTCAAAAACGTGGCAGTTCTTAGTTCAGAGATTTCAAAGGCCCTTCATAAAATTTCATCGCAATCGGAGTATCGGTTTAGCCGGAATCGTGTTAACAGACAGACAAAAAATACAGAAAGAAAGAAAGAAAAAAAAAAAAAAAAACATTCCGGATTTTTTTCTCCCGTGTAGTGAAATGGAAATCTTCGCTTCGCTCGCTACGCTCGCTACGCTCATCCAATTACAGCAATACATTAATTTGTTTACAGCAAGCCAACTTCGCAAATTGCATTCGTAGAACAGAGGTTTTATAATTATTATTATAAACTTGAATATTAAATATATGTATGGGTTTCCTGACACCAAGTTTACAAACGTTAAAATTCCAAAATGTAATTTTATTGTCAGATAAATCTATAAACACAATTTAAAAATCTTCACAATGTTCATAAGTTATTTCATACTTGTGTTGTTTTATTTGTAATTAATAAATATTTGTAAAGTTAAATTATTATCTTATATGGTATAATAGAATTATTCTATTATAAAAAAAGTTAAATTTTTATCTTATATGGTATAATAGAATTATTCTATTATACCATATAAGATAATAATTTAACTAATATACTCTTTGTAGTGCAATGTAAACTTAAGAATGCAATAAAGTGATTTGATTTGATATATTTGTAAATACCCGTGGTCATCCAATGTCAATTACTGGGCAGGTGTCAAAAAATATTGAAGAAATACATAATAATTATTAATACAAACGTGTAGTACATTTATTTTCACAACTTAAGTAAGAAAAGACGTAGTATATATAGAGCTTTGTTTTTATTTTGGTAACGTCACTAAAAGTGTATAAGGCACTGGAGACATTTCGCTGACTGCAACAAAGTGCAGCGTGCTAAATTGATTCCTGTTGATAATAGAGAAACCTTAAAATATCTCTGCACTAGTTCGCACTTGCACAACATTGGAGCCAGGTTCATTACATTAGTAGTTTGTCAGTGGCGAGCCGTAAGTCAGACGCTAGGAATTAATTGTCGAAGACTGTTGGATAAGCTAGAGTGTGCTCCCTGACTTCTAATCTTCACCTTCTAAACGGAGAGTTAAGAAACAACGCATGTTTCTATAAATTCAAAATATTGTTTAGTTTGTTTGGTAACTGACCATGAATATTAAGTGATTTGTAATTTGTTACATTAATTCACCAAGCTTGTGTAGTAGAGATTTATTTGGAACGTTAAAACGTTGTCTGCAGAGACATACATAGGCCCTACGCATTCCTTCCCCAAACAACCTTATCAATTTTCAATTTTGGGTGGGGTGGGTGGGGTGGGGGGTTAATCATAAAAAAAACTGGTCCAAATTAATTTGGTCAAATTCGACGGATTTGGCGATCACGCGGTTTTAAATGTACATTAAATATGGAAAAAAAGTTGGACGAATTTCATCAAACCGTTAGTTCATTGACGAAGCTTTATCGGTAGACCAATGACAAATTAGCAATGATTTTCTCTTCTGTAGCATTATTTGTTCACAAATGGTGAAAAAACATAAATGTTGAAAGTATTTCTGCAATAAACACTTTTTGCCATTGAATATAGAACATGGTTTTACTAAAAAATGTTTGCCAACATGAAATTGACGAAAATGTAATTTTTAGGATTTTTAATTAAAGAACAATTTTAAATTTGGCTATTAGTGAGCACAAATGAATAAACTATAGCTGGAATTAAAGATGGTGGAATCGTGGATTTTTTGTTGTTAATTTTTATGATGAATCGTACACAATGCTGCTAAGGCAAAGGCCCGACAAGAGGGAGACCCAGATTCATTTGTTAATTTCTGCATTGGGTGTTTCTCTATAAACCAAATCGAGAAACCTCGCCTACCTGCATCCGTCGCGTTTTGTTGACCAGCTGCAGAGGAGGGACTTTGATGGCCCCGTTGAGGTGCTGGAGGTCGACCATGTTGAACAACATCGTGAGGCCCTGTAATTAGAACAAACAGTTATTTAAATATAGCGCCATAACTGAACATCGCTCGCTACATATTACATGGGAGAACACATCGGGCTTCATTAGAATTAAAACGTACCTTTTTATAAGTTTTCATATATTCGAATTTATATATTTGATTCAAGACAGCTACAACAAATTATTAGTCATTAATACAGGAATTGACATCAACCACACGAAACTTCACTCATTTAAAGCAATTGTTTATGCCAGTTTACCAATATGACTCCTAATATTAATTACTCTTATCACCTTTTCACTATTTTCCCCCATTCATCTTTTATTTTCAGTCGTTCGTCCTGCCCAGGGTGCAATATGCCCCTCTTCAGATGTTTAACTATAGGTATGTTTCGGATAGGACAATTGTGAAGGATGTACGAGGGCTGTTTAAGAGTGTCCCTTGTGTTATTCAAGTATTATCATTTATTTTAATGTTTAATACTTGTTCTTGTATTAATGATTTGTATAACGTATTGTATGGTTTAAGTTGTGATGAATGTGTATTTGTTCTAATTGTTTACATTTAGTTAACCTGACACTTGTGGGTTGATAACCTGTTGTTAGAGGCAAATCAATATTATTATAACATCACTCTTGTGTAAGTCATCATTCACGTCCTGTTATCATTATATGTACCATTAAAACCAACTCGTTAAACAATTGATTAGTTTAACAGATCGTTAAACACGATCTCGACTACGCATTTGATTAAATTTGTTGCCATATCCATTTGTAATTTATGATTGGTAGTTGGATGAGCGAAGCGAAGACTTCAATTTCACTTACCCTGAGAAAAATAGCTCGGATGCAGTGGCGTAACTAGGCGCCCGCAGGGCCCGCAGGGCCCGCAACTGCGGGCGGGCCCAATTAAAAAGAAATAGTAAAAAAAAAAATCAGTATTTCATTCTGTTTGGAAAATATTGTACATTTATTTTCGTTACTAAAATGACCGTTTTGTGAATCTAGTGGTTTGAAGATGAAATCTAGAGGGTATTTACGAACTTTTAGCGTCCATAACACAACAACTCTCAAAAACTACATTATTTTGGTATTGTATTCAGCCTACATCTTTTTTCTAAAACGCACCAAACGCACTCTAAAGACCTGATTTTCAAAATTTTCGTCTGCGGCGCTATTGTTGGGGGAAAGCCTCCCAACCCCCCCACCGTAGGCCTACTTAGTCCCTGTATAATACCCCCGGGATATTATATCAGGCCTAGGCCTCCCCGGGATGATTAGCCTGAATTCAACACTGAGCCAATGTATGTGTGTATCTGTTAGCCCCCCCCCCCCTAGAAATTTTAGACGGACCCATGAAACGAAGTTCCGCCACTGTTCGGATTTTTTTTTTATGTAAATCTGTTTGTTCGCTCTCTACCGGGCAAACGGCATATTATGCGATCTTGATGAAAATTAGAGGGGACCTTCGAAATCTCTGAACTTAGATCTGCCAAGTTTTTGGTACAATCGAAAAAATATTTCCTATGATTATCGTACTTTTACGATTTTTTCGATTTTTAATGAGATATTTTCGTGATATTTGGCAAACGGCTACTCCGTTCTTGATGAAACTTTATTCATAAATCCAACAGAAGACATGCAGCCAATGTTGCTTCCATAACGGATATCACATTTTTAGGGACAATCATCTACATGTTGAACGAATGACATATGAAATGACAAGGCCATTAGAATATAAAGCAGTTTTGTGCAAGTTCCTCAAAATACCTCTGGTTGGAGCAGATTAAGGGTTCGAGAGCTAGTGTAACGGCTTCGTTCTCCTCGACGTCTGCTCGGCAGTCCGGGTTAAAGGAGGAACCTATATGACTGTCAAAGTTACACCGTCCTTTCGGAAACGACGTTAAGACGTTGGTGTGCTTGGTACTTTTCGAAAGGAGTAGGCTACGTGCCGGTACCGGGTTTCCCCTCCTCTCTTATATTCATCCTTCATTCTCATGTATCACCACTCATCGTCTCGAATAGCCAAAGTGCAATAATATGAGACGTTAAGCAATATCCAATCAATCAATCAATCAATCGAAAAGTTATACTTGGTAAAAAATAAACTAATTCACGTTCTTGTTCTTTTCAAAAATAGGAGCTAGTAACATCCAAGATCCTCGCAAGGAACTTAAAGTCGCGAAATTAAAACCACGCGGAATTACAGTTTTTCGTGATATCTCGAGAACGATGCAAGATATCTAAAAACTGATAGCAGACAGCTCTGTGGTTTTGTTTTAGACAATAAAACGCAAGAAAAAAAAAATTCAAATATAATAATCGGTGCGATATGTATAAGATATGCTTTTAAATGAATTACATATATCAAAATAAAAACTAAATTACCATTACATTACAATATTTTTCGTACAGGCTATAGTTCTTCCAAAACCACAGAGCTGCCTGCAATCAGTTTTTAGATATTTTGCATCGTTCTCGAGATATCACGAAAAAAACTGTAATTTCGCGTGGATTTAATTTCGTGACTATCATCCCTCTTAAGTTTCTTTAAAAAGTAGCTATATATAAAATATATTCGTAAAGAGATAACCAAAAATAAATTTTAAATGAGTTCCTATCCAATATTGGGGGGAAAATGGAACCCCAAACACCAGGTTTTTTTCGATATTTTTATTTCAGACTTATAGGGGGGGAGCATAGGGTATGAAAACATGCTTCCGTGGCACCCTAAGGTGAAAGAGCTATGTATCTGGTATCAATCGATTCGTTTGATCCATAGATAAACAATTTCGATGGTGAGAGTCTTGATTTTTTGGCTGAGAGGGGCCCATATCTAAACAAGATGGCCGCCGCTTTCAAATTTAAAACTAGCGTATCTTCGTAAGTATTTGACCGATTTCAATTTCAAAGGTACCATTCAAAAGGTAAATGATAGTAATTGAAATTAATGAAAACAAAGTTTCACGAAAATCCCATATGTTTGAGGTTATGTTACAAAAACTCTAACTGTTTACTTACACTTTCTCGTTATGGAACGATATTTACTAGGTAAAAAAGTTTACATTTCTTAAGTTGCATTTTTGGTAGATTATTTCTATCTTTTTATAATGAATCCATGCATTTAATTTTCTGACAATTATAGCCCGATTTTATGTAATTGAAGCGATGGCATGTGTAGATGAATAATGCTACTACTGTGTGATCTTTATGTTTCAAATACATTTTGTGGGGAAACAATGGTGAAAACAATTAGATATTTGGTATAAATCGATTCGTTATGAACCGAACTTAAACAATTTTGAATGGGTAAATTCGATTTTTTTACTGAGACCTTCCCTGGGCAAAAACAAGATGGCCGCCGTCATTGAACATTTAACTAAAAATCTTAAAAGTATTTCGCCGATTTCAATTCTAAAGGTACCTTTGAAAAGGTAATAAAAAGAGCTACAAATGATAAAATCAACAATTTTCCAGAAAGTTTAATTTTTTAAGGTTATGTTTGTTTTGAGATTTTTGTATTTTTAACGATTTTTTCAGAGCACAATAGGTGAAACAACTATGTATGGGGTATCAATCGATTCGTTTTGAACCGTGATTTAACAATTTGATGGGAAAAATTTCGATTTTTTTACTGAGGCCTTCCCTGGCAAAAAACAAGATGGCCGCGCCAATGAAACCTTTTGACTCGCATATCTTTTAAAAAGTATATACGTTTTTTAATTTACGTATACCGTTAAAAGGTAATTAAAAAAGAAATAAACTATATATTATCATTTTTTTTTAAACATTAATATTTACTGAGGTTATGTTACAAAAACTTAAATTATTTACCACACTCGTCATCGGTATGGAATTAGGACGCATATATTTACATGACAAAAACGGTTTTGAATATGTTTGGCTTGTTATCCGTAGCATTTTCTCTCTATGTATTCAATGAGTCCTTACTTTTATGTTCCGACAAATATATCCCGAGATAATGTATTTGAAGCGACGGCATGGTAAATGAATAATATATGCATCGAGTATTTGATCTTGATGTTTTAAACACATTTCGTAGAGGCCCCATAATTGATGAAAGGATTATGTATCTGGTATCAATCGATTCGTTATGAAACGTATTTTAACAATTTTGATGAGGTACCCGCCCGCAAAAAAAAAACAAGATGGCCGCCGAAAAAAACTTTGAAGCTTACATATTTTCTAAGATAATTGACAGTTTTCATTTCAAAGGTACCGTTGGAAAGGTAATTAAAGGAGCAAAAAAGTATAAATTTGAAATTTTTTACGATACTTTTAATTTACTGAGGTTATCTTGTTACTACACTCGATTGTTACAGTTATGGAACAAATATAACATATATGTATATATTTTGTTTACCTTTGTTTTATAGTAAGCGACTTTGACGCGTTATTTTGGTACCATAGACAGAAATTAATAAAAGTTCTCCCACCGGGGATTAAAACCCGGGACCAGTTGGAAAGAGTAGGGACATTGACAGTCTAGGTCCCGAGTTCAAACCCCGGTGGAGGCATTTTTAAATTTCTGTTTAATGTTATAATTTTTTTTTGTTTTTAGAGATTTTCGGGGGCCGAAATGTATGTCATACTGTCATCCCTTTTCCATCTGGTCCCGGGTTAAATCCCCGGTGGGAGAACTTTTATTTATTTCTGTCTATGGTCCCAAAATAACAGCGTCAAAGTCGTTTACTATAAAACAAAGGTTAAACAAAATATATACATATATATGTTATATTTGTTCCATAACTGTAACAATCGAGTGTAGTAACAAGTTTAAACCTCAGTAAATATAAAAGTATCGAAAAAAATTGCAAATTTATACTTTTTTGCTCCTTTAATTACCTTTCCAACGGTACCTTTGAAATGAATCTGTCAATTATCTTAGAAAATATGTAAGTTTCCCAAAAGTTTTTTTTCGGCGGCCATCTTGTTTTTTTTTGCGACGGGTACCTCATCAAAATTGTTAAAGTACGTTTCATAACGAATCGATTGATACCAGGATACATAATCCTTTCATCAATATTGTGCCTCTACGAAAGGTGTTTAAAACATCAAGATCAAATACCGATGATATATTATTCATTTACACATGCCGTCGCTTCAATACATTATCTCGGGATATATTTTTTCGGAAAATAAAAAGTAAGGACTCATTAAATACATAGAGAGATATGCTACGGATAAACAACCCAAAAACATATTCAAAAACCGTTTTTGTCATGTAAATATATGCGTCATAAGTTCCATACCGATGACGAGTGTGGTAAATAATTTAAGTTTTTTGTAACAAAAACCTCAGTAAATATTAAGTTTAAACAAAATGATAATTATAGTTTATTTCTTTTTAATTACCTTTTCAACGGTATACGTAAATTAAAATCGGATATATACTTTAAATGATATGCGAGTCAAAAGGTTCATTGGCGCGGCCATCTTGTTTTTTGCAATGGGAAGGCCTCAGTAAAAAAATAAAAATTTTTTCCCCATCAAAATTGTTAAATCACGGTTCAAAACGAATCGATTGATACCCCATACATAGTTGTTCACCTATTGTGCTCGAAAAAATCTTTTAAAAATACAAAAATCTCAAAACAAACATAACCTTAAAAAAATTAAACTTTCTGGAAAATTGTTGATATATCATTTTTTAGCTCTTTTTATTACCTTTTCAATGGTACCTTTAGAATTGAAATCGGCGAAATACTTTTAAAGATTTTAGTTAAAATGTCAATGACGGCGGCCATCTTGTTTTTGCCCAGGGAAGGTCTCAGTAAAAAAATCGAAATTTTCCCATTCAAAATTGTTTAAGTTCGGTTTATAACGAATCGATTTATACCAAATATCTATTGTTTCACCAATTGTGCCCCGACAAAAAGTATTTGAAACATAAAGATCACACAGTAGTAGCATATATTCATCTACACATGCCATCGCTTTAATTACATAAAAATCGGGCTATAATTGTCAGAAATTAAATGCATGGATTCATTATAAACAGATAGAAATAATCTACCAAAAATGCAACTTAAGAAAATGTAAAACTTTTTTACCTAGTAAATATCGTTCCATAACGAGAAAAATGTAAAGTAAACAGTTAGAGTTTTTTTAACATAACCTCAAAACATATGGGATTTTTGAAACTTTGTTACATTAATTTCAATTACTATCATTTACCTTTCGAATGGTTTCTTTGAAATTGAAATCGGTCAAAAACTTACGAAGATACGCTAGTTTAAAATTCGAAAGCGGGGGCCATCTTGTTTTAGATATGGCCGCTCTCAGCCAAAAAATCAAGACTCTCACCATCGAAATTGTTTATCTATGGATCAATACGAATCGATTTATACCAGATACATAGCTCTTTCACCTTTTCGGCCACGGAATTACCTATGCTCCCATACTATTAGAGATGCAGTTGAATCGTTATGTACTCCTGAATTCGGGGAAAATTTCGATCAGTTTATGAACTTTTCAAGGAACGTTTAACTCGTTCCCAGTTCCCTCAAAACAGTAAGTTACAAGTTCATTATGTTGTAGAAGAGACGAATTTCCACAAAAATTCCCTAAAAATTAAGGAGCTCTTTCCTAGGAACGCGTTCCTCCCCAATCCCGAGAGTCAGTAACTTAAAAATCTGCTATTACAAAGAACAAATTTTTGAAAAGAAATGCTATATTCAAATGTGTAGAAACGGCGCGCACCGCACACTTACCACCATCTTGTCGTAGAGAGCGCAGGCGACTGAGACAGGGCAGTGGTGCAGACACCGCACGGAAGAAGTTGAGTTATGCTAAGTAGACGACCTTGAATACGCTGAGACCAGTAGTAGTTGTAACATGACATAAACTTGTAACCAAACTGGTTTATGGGTCTGAATTATTCACCTTGGATTTGATACAATTTGGCTGTAAAATAGATGCACTTATAAGTCTTTGGCGGAGGCAAATATTTATGGTGAGAACGAAATTTACACATCGAAAAAATAAATTTGAATAATTTTTTAAGGGGTTTTCAATGCAATTAATTTTCCCCCCAAGGCCCTCCATCTGAATTTGTAATCTGCCCAAAAGTTTTATAAGATCAGAATCTCAAAATTCGTAAATAAAAATATCGAAGGGGAAATTTTTATTTTATTAATAAATTTTTGGGTTATTTTTACAATTCCTATTCACAGCTTTTAGGCATAACAAAAACGAATCATGATTTTTATTTGCGCTTCAAATACCTGCCCTTGTTGAAATAGTGTCCGCTGTATAGGCCTATCATCGCTACGTATTGTCTTGTGTCTAATAGCAGAAATGCATTATAGAGACAAATGTCCTGCATCCATCATCTACGCATCGCCTTATCGCCAAGTCGTTATTATAGTATCATTACCTGTATTAATTGACTTGAATTCGAACAATAAGTAATAACTAATGAAATTAATAATGGTAATCACTTCAGGTTTCGAACTACACTTCTATATCAAGTAAATGTGCCATGTTTCATTTCATGTGCCTCACAACGATATGTTGCCCAAATATTCAAGGTAATTGTTTTGTTTATTTAAAAAATGTTGTGACATACCTATTGTTATTATTATATTGTAGGTAAACTCATTTAAAGTGCAAGGGTAAACAATTCTTAGCTGTATGTTGTTGTAGTTTGTAACAGAAGTGTTCCAGCACGGGTGTATGTATGTGAACAGCGTAGCGTAGGAAAATTGAAATTGGAATTAATAATTAAAAACATAAAAGTGTTTAGATAAAACAAGAAAAAATTTACATTAGTTGTTAGTTACTTTATTCATTATTTTGTGACTAAAACTGTTGGTGTGAAGACCGCGAAGTATGAGTATCAATTTGTCCAAAAAGGAGGATAGACGATAAATAAATCAATCACACATGATGCATGGATTTCACAACTGTCTTACATACTAAAATATCACCACTTACCGTCGACGGGGAACGCGTCATTGCATTGATGATTCAATTGATAGTTGTTAGGTAGGCTGACGACAATCAATGATTTTAGAATCAAAAAGCCTCATCTGTGTCGCGCGCAAAGCATTATGGGTTTGACGCTAATCAGATTAATCGGATATCTACTTAGTAAAATTGTTTTTTGTTTGTTTATTATGTGTTTTGTTTCTGTGTATATCATCACATTAAATAATTGCACATTTAGATAATCACTATTAAATTAACTATTGTTTTAAAGTTATTGTTGTTATGGGGTTATTTAGAGTACCCACTCAGTCACATAACTGATTTTCAATTTTAGTGGGGGACATTTTAAAGCCAATTAAGCCAACCTTTTAGGCGCCGACATACATGTTTAGTAGATTTTTTTTGTTGTGCTGTTTGTTTATGTTTTAAAATGTTTTTTCAATTTGTATTACCTACTCTGATGTAAAATGGCAGCAGGTTTGTTCTTTGTCCACCTCCCAAAATTTTGGTAATTACACCCAGGTGTAAAATACAAAATCAGGTATGGGGGTAAAAAGTGAAATGATTTACGTGTGGACAAAAGAACGGCTTTGTTTAATTTGACAGCAAATTTCGAGGTAAGTCTCTGATATCCACTCAATAACACAGATTGTGTATTTTATTTCAATTCTATTAGATATTTTTATTATACCAGTTTCATCTTCTATTTATTAAACATCGCACATTATAACGTTGTCACTTGTGAAATTGGCCGCGAATTTCTTTGCTACACCTTTACACCTCCACAAGAGAGGTGCAAAAGGTGTAAAAGTGGAAGTTATACCTCCTGGACAGAAGAACACGTATGTGGAAGAAAAGTTGCAATTACACCCGGACAAAAGAACGCTTATTTCTTCAAAGGTGCAAAAAGTGTAAAAATTTGTGGACAAAACAGACCTAATTATAATAAGGTTTCAGTGCTATGCTTGGGAGTGTGGAGGACTGCGACGCTCACCAGTTTCGGGCGCAGTACACCACACACCCGAGCATGGCAGCCAGCCTCCCGTACACTGGGGTCGCCGCCAAGGCTACAGTTTTGGGTCCCAGTTGGCTACAAATTGCTAGCTAGAGAATTTTCTAAAGTGCCAACTGCAATCCCTGGTTGGATTTTTAAGGAACTGCGCATGCGTACATTCGTTCTGCTCACTTCTGACTGTAACCAAAAACTGTAGCCAGTTGGCGCCGACCCCAGTGGCAGTGTAATACCTCTTTTAGGGCTTTTTCATTTGTGGACAATTGTTTTCCCTGAACAATTTCAATTTCGCGTAGTAATATCATGGATTTGTAAAAGCCAGTTTCCATTGTAAGTCCACATTGCAAATAAGTATTTAAAAAGAAAGACTAACACCATAATACTGCATTTGTTACATATAAAAAGAATGTAAAAAATAAACAATCTCATGTTAGGTTGGTACAATCATATTTAACGATCTGTATCAATTTTCTTTTCAACGATACAAATAACTGGCCGTTTGAAAACGTTTTATTGCCAACACCCCTCACGTAATAAACAGAGCTCAAGTTTGAACCACTGTGACCTGTGCGATAAGTGAGAAATGTAACCACAATGCCGAATCCTAATATCGCCACTAAAATAGTCCTGGACAGATATGGCAAAGCATTAACCTTCTGTGGGATCTTGATCCAGCGCAATTTTACGTCAGCAGGGGTTTAAGTTTTTGTGAACTCACATGAGTAATGAAGCTAACATAGATCAGCGGATGCACGCGATACCCTAAAACCCGAAATTAAGATCAGACGCAAGATGCAGTTTCGATTGCGTCATCTATTCTTTCAGGGAAGAACGGGGGGTTTTGAACGTGTTTTGAAGATATTTTGTTTTAATATTTTTGGATATCACGCGTTTCTTTTTTTAATATTTACAATAAATATAAACTAAAAAGACAGTGTACGTGAAGTTCCTTTTATTTATTGACTGGATATTGCTTAACGTCTCATATAAATGCACTTTTGGCATTCAAGACGATGAGTGGTAATGGATGAGGAATGAAGTATGAACAGAAGGGAGGAGGGGAAAAAACGGTACCGGCCCCGTAGCCTACTCCTTTCGAAAAGTACCAAGGGGACAAGCGGCTGAAACGTCCCATCCGAAAGTACGGTGCAACCTGACAGTCATATAGGTTTCTCCACTAACCCGGACTGCCGAGCAGATGTCGAGGTGAACGAAGCCGTTACACTGCTCTCGAAACCCTCCGTCTGCTCTAACCAGCGGTATACGTGAGTTTTAGGGCAGCCTTTATATAATGGTTTAAATTTACTTTTTAATATTATCTCCATTGTAAATATTTTCATAATTGAGAGGATTCCGAACAAGGGGATTATAAATACTAGGAAACGCTTAAATCCGCCGCGTGTTGGATGAGCGTAATGGTTCATGGCGCATGTGTTGGCAGATTTCTGTTGTTCTGTGGAAAAATCATTACT